>VACF01002261.1:0-120575 GCA_006891605.1 Pleurozium schreberi
ATGGATTGTGCCATAACTTCTTGGAAAGACAATAGTCTATTGAATGGAAATGGGGAGGTGATCGGGAAGGGTTGCCTCCCCTAATGCAATAACCTCTCTTATCTAATATGTCAGACTGGTCCCAACCTTGTTGAGTTAGGGTGTGATATGCAGGTAATAGATACAGGTAATAGATACAAATAATAGATATAGTAAAATTGTTTATGAGGAAATCTGTTGCAGTTCATAAACTCATAAAATACTTCCAATTTTTGTTGGTTTGATTTGTATGCCATGCTAATTCTTCACCTCTAACCATCGTAGAAAGTTGGGCACCCCCAAAACCACTACTTTTTGCTACTTTATGTTATTTTCTTGCCAGGTGAAGTCTTCATAATTTCTTGTTGGCAAGTTAAAGGACGTGTGTACACACCAAAGAACGTGAGTTTTGGTTACCATATGAACGGGCAGACAAGATGTAAACAAATGGCTTTGGGTCAGTAGACCATTCATGGTTAATTAATCGAGCACAAAATAGAGTGGGGTTATCTTTTTACTTGCACCTTTGGAATGACTTGGAGAGGTTGAGTGAGGAGGTCACTGCGCACTGACCACCATTTTGGGGTATCCACTTCATAGGACACATTTTACGTTCCTAAGAGCAGATCCAATGCTGCTCGGAAACACACACAGTTACTGCATAATAAAGTGGATACCAAGAAAACACGCCCCAATGCAACCCGGCATTGGTCACACTTTATTATGGGGCCCGTCATTTTCCATCCCCGGCTCGGCATTTTGAGGCAATATGAAGAATCCGGGAGGTGGCACATAATAGCAAAAGTCAACAATGTCATACCTTTTCAACCTTGTTTTCCACGCTAATAAATTCAAGCTCTCCTTTGCATGAAAGGTCTATATTTAACGTAGAATCTTTCTTTTCTTTCTTTTTATAATGAAGTAAAGGTTCACTTGCGGTATGGATTGCCGGTTTTGCATTGGGGCAATTTTTTTTTAAAGTTGCCGGAACGGAATGAGGTCCGCCTATCTCCACTTCAAAATCTGGATGCTATGCTTGTAACAGTGTATGGATTGGGCTTGCTCTAAATCCATTACTAATCCCTAAACATCCTGATTCATCTCTAAAATTGACAATTTGAGAAAAATCATCTTATAATGCTATTCAGAAACATATTTTGGAATTGATAAACAAGTCAACTTTGTAAACAAGGAGCTGTAGATTCCATCTATATGGTTCAATTCACCAATATAACTATCACCAATGCTTTTTTATAAAATTTGAAAGGGAAATTTTCAAAATTCCTTGAAAATACAATAACAAGCAAAATATTATCATTTTTGGAATAGGATTTGTTGGAATGGATTTGAAATGAGGTTCTCTTGACATGGTGATTTTTGGAAACTTTTGTGTTCTTAAAATCTATGACCACATTTTGGCCTCTCCTTTTTAGAACTAAAATTGCAATTTTGGCTTGGTCAACCACTTGACATACTTGCACATTGGTAATTTTAGAAAAATGTGTACTCCAGTAAGACCAAATCCAACCCATAGATAGAGCAACAACTTGATATAGTATCTCCATAAATTAGAAGATTTTTCATCGAAGCAGTCAAGAAGATGAAATTTCAATTTCAATTTGTTCATTATCTAAAAAATGGACGTTGGAGTGCTTTAGGGCTAAATATACTCTAAATGATATCATTTCCATTGCCATCAAGTACACCATGTCAATATTTAGAACTAGTAAAAGAACTAAAAATAATCAAATACTTCCATCTATAACAAGTACCAAAAAATATAGAACAATATATTGAAAGTAAAAATAGTGTTATACAATTTAAACATGATAATCACTTTCGTTTACATATAATACATTTACATATAATATCTTCATACAAACATGTATCAACTGAAACATGCCTCAAATGCATAATAAACACCAAAGCTCAAGTAAAACTTAGGGTCTACAAAGAAAGAAGAAATGATGCACCCTAAAAGATAATACTGCATAATACATTGAAACCCATTCAGTGTGATTTGGGGTAGACAATGAAACTCTATGAACTCTAACTCAATCAACTTCAAGGGACTCTCCTCCTTTCTCTGGATCTTTTATCTTCAGGTCAAGTTCGAATGAAAAAGGMCTTGTGAAGGAAAGGATGTATCTGATTAGTCTCAAATTTGGATGAGCAGGTGTGGATTTGATCTTGATCATGTCTGTCAACCCCGGATTTGGTGGACAAAGTTTTATCGAATCCCAAGTCAAGAAGATTCGTGATCTTAGGAAAAAGTTAGCAGAATTGGTGAGCGACAGTTTTTTATAATTGTGGATTTCATTGTCGTTACTTTCTCCTCCACGTCTTCGATCTGCTGTATTATCCTCTTCATGACTGATGGTATGTCRTTTCAGGGCGTCAACCCGTGGATTGAGGTTGACGGCGGTGTCACCCCAAAGAATGCTTACAAGGTGAAGCTCTTAAGCATTGAACGAATAGTCAAGCTTCTTGCTGTGCCTTTTGTTTGCAACCAAAGAAATCTAGTGTATCAGACGAGACAATCAGGATTGAAGTTGTCCGAAACTAATGTCCATGTTGGCTTACGACAGGTTATCGAGGCAGGAGCTAATGCCCTTGTAGCAGGGTCTGCAGTCTTCGGTGCCAAGGATTATGCTGAAGGTATATATCCACTCAAAACCCTTTTTTATGTTATTTGTGTTCCCTTGTGTTCCCTAATTCCTGAGCTCACGAACTAAACAAAATATTATCACTTCACTAAACGTTAGGTACTGCAAACGAACTATAATATAGTATATTCTTTCTTCTAGCCGTTGCTTTAGACGACAATCATTCTTCCTTGAAGCTTCCTAAATGATTACCAAATCAGATGAAGTGGCATTGTGAGCAGATTTTTCATCCACTATAGATGGTTGAGTCTCTAGGAGCTCAACTCATCTGAATTTCTCATCTGGACCTTCTACTTTTATATCGCATTYTTAGACTAACCCACAATTGTTGTTTTGCTGATTTTGCAGCTATCAGCGGTATCAAGGCAAGCAAGAGACCCCAGGAAGCTCCCGTGGCTGTTTAGATCAGATTTTCAGAGACTCTCTGTAATATGAGTTTTGAAGTCAAGGTCTTGCCTGACAAATCCAATGTTTGGATGGGGCTAGCCAACCGAGAGTTTTTTTGTACCATTTAGGTTTTGCAGCTATGGTGCTAATACCGTTGGCTCGTTGAGATAGTTTTGATATTTGAATATTGTCGATTCCAGGATAGATTATGATCGTTCTCCTTTCTTGGGTACAGTACCTCTGTTAAATCTTTTTGTCATAATTTTCAAATTTTAGTGTTTTGCATGCAGTATTTGATTGTGAGTAAGATTTATGTTGTACGGTCATGATTTATGTTGATAGTTGGCTGATTTGTCATTCAGCTTACTCAGTGCCCATGTTGAAACATTGATGTATGTAAGTATGAATCTTCTCTAAGGAGAGCCAAAAATCCCTGATAAATTTGATTGATCTAAATGAATCAGAAATGATACAACACAATTCAAACTTAAATGCAAAGCAAATGGAGAGACAAACATTGCAACTAAAGTCTACAAGAGCAAGATCTAATCTAGGTAACCTTAGCGCCAACCATTTTTGAAGCAAATTGTCTTACTTTGATCCCATTTGCCGTCAAAGCCAACTAAGACAACATCTCAAGTTGCAAGAATGTTAAAGAGGCACTTTTAAAATGTACAATACTACATGCTATAATTAGTTTGAAGTGGCAGTGGCATTGGAATAAGATCTTAAATGTACTTTTTGGTTGGAAAACACTAAAGAACATGGCCACATCAAGTGGCAATGATGAGTGGTTCCTTGAGGGCATTGTTGGATTGTGGAAGAGGCACTTTTTGGGTGTACAACAATACAAGCTACAATTAGTTAGTGATAGTGGCATTGGAATAAGATCTCAAATGTACCTTTTGGTTAAAAGAACACTAAGGGACGTAGCCACATCAAGGAGTTTCAAGGGTGTAGCCATTTCAAGTGAACAAGATGACCATTTAGGGTAAATTTTTTATTGGCTTTGGAATGCTCTAGTGACACTTATGGACTAATAGGGCATCAAACTTCTAAATTTCATAACAAATCCATATTTTGTTGAAAAATCTTGTTTTTTTATTGTACCGTTTTCTCCCATTTGTAAAGGAAAAGAATTCATCCCATCATATGAAGGAGTCACATTAGAAATACTATTACAAACAAGGTCAATTACCATTAACGCAACTACACCTAAAGCATCTTAACCCCTAAAGGACCGTTGTCCCCTCGGGGGACAAATGAGATTTCGGGCAAGTACCTACAGGCTGAATTTTTTATGTAATTTTTTGAAACTTTTTTTGGAGATAGAAAAACTGATGAGCTTCGTGAAAATATAATTGTTTTTTCAATCGGTGCCCGGGAACAAAAGTTATGCCCAAATAAGCTCAAAGCTAGGGAGACCGGGCAGCAAAAAAAAATTTGCAAAAATTTGAATTTTAAATTTTTTTTTTCCTCGTAGATTATACTTTTGTATATCTGGAATGCTTTGATTCATCTCATTTGGATTTGTTATGAGAAAGTTATGGACAATCTTGGGTCCTACAAGTTATTTTTTCAAGAAGATATTGTCATTGCCCGAAACTCAAGATTGTCCATAACTTTCTCATAACAAATCCAAATGAGATGAATAAAAGCATTCTAGATATACAAAAGTATAATCTACGAGGAAAAAAATTTTTTTTTAAAAATTCAAATTTTTGCAAAATTTTTTTTGCTGCCCGGTCTCCCTACCTTTGAGCTTATTTGGGCATAACTTTTGTTCCCAGGCACCGATTGAAAAAAAAATTATATTCCCACGAAGCTCATCAGTTTTTCTATCTCCAAAAAAAGTTTCAAAAAATCACATAAAACATTCAGCCCGTAGGTACCTGCCCGAAATCTCATTTGTCTCCCAAGGGGACACTGGTCCTTTAGGGGTTAATCAGCAATCCAACATGGTTTTATTATCATACCAAAGAAGTTTTTTGGGGGTCTTATTGGTAGTCAAAAGTGGATCCTAGATTCTCTTAGTATGCAATTTTAGGTCACCATATGAACAAACTATAAATTTTCAAAGTGCTGAAAATAGGTGCAGTTTCTAACCCATCCCCATCATCGGTCTCGCTGGACTGCCACGTCCCCCGCTTTATTAACCGAGCTGGCAGCGACCGCCGATCCCCCGACCTTCAGTCGCGGAGTTGAATCCCCTGCGACCATCGGACGGAACCTGCCAGAGCAGCGAGCAGGCCATTGCATATGTTTCATTCATCATTCAATAAATTTCTATTGTACAATTCAATATATGCTTGCTTATAAAAAAAATTATACAAAGGTTTTAGTCATTTTTATTTGAAGATTTATTGAGATCTTTGTTCTATATTCTATCTAATACATAGAAATTCTTATAAAATTCTAATGATGAATGCATAGCATAGCAAGCGCCAACCGCTAGTTATATCTATAATTATAGGCTCATATTTCAATCTCCAATCAATCATTATGGATTGTATATGCATTGTCTATGAGGTATATAGACTTAGAATTGCCCCTAGTCCAATTGTAATCCCTAATTTTGGATCCAATTATGCCTTGTTTCATTCTAATGTAGTGAAAACTGAAAAGGGTTGTACTTCGGCTTTTTCAAAGTAGAATTGGGTTGAAAAGTCATGGTTTTTTAACTTCAAGGAGCACCACTATGTAGTTTAGACACATGGCAAAAGGTCCAAAGAACTACATTAGTACCCAAATGGATGAAAATCATCCTTAGTAAAGATAACAATAGGAAGGTATATGTTTTGCTTTGACCACCTATAATGTGTTATTCTCAATGAGTTAAATTGAAAAACATGTGAAAAAACATGTGATTTGTTTCTGCCAAATTAAAATTGTGAGTTCAATCCATCTATACAACAACCAAAGGGATGACAATGCATCATCCTATCTTATAGTATCCAAGACCTAACAAGTCTATGTATTAGTATTAGTCAATGAATTAACTCTCAAAGATCTAGGGGAACCATATATATGGTCTTAACCGTCTTATAGTTTCTTTTTAGAATACAAAGTATACACTAAAATATGGCAAGACATACACCATTGGATTGAAAATTCAACAATTAATATCTTTTATTTGGAGGTCATTTTCATATTTAAACCGTATCATGTTCAATACAACACCATATGTATAAGATATGTAGCCATTTTGGAATTTCTCAAACACATTGAGGTGCAATAAGGATCTAAACTAGAAGTGCATTGCATCATAATTGAATCCAAATCAATTTGAATACAAACTTTTGTAACTATTGTATACATGAATTYATACACCTTATATATCAAATATGCAAAAGAAACCATGTTGTAATCCAAATTGGGTTTTTTAGATCTTCAAGGTTTATGTTGTAAATAATTTTTCTTTTCAAGTTACTATCAAATTGCACATTCATCTATAGACATTAATAAAATTTGGTTGAATATTGTTCACACGCCATATACTATCAATCTCTCATTAAACACTGATAAAATTATTTCAAGAAATTGATGCCATTGAGAAAGTTTGTGTGAATAAATCCTTGTATTAGTGCACTAAAATCAAATGTCAAAATTAATCATTGGCATTGGCACTCAACAATTTGTGAACAACATTGATACCTAGTAAAGATTCAATAATTTTACATTCTCACTACTTATAAAACCCATAGAGATCCACATTTGGTGTTGACAAAATTTTAAAAACTATTGAATTATTAAAAATTGAATTAAAAATTAAGTTTAATTAATCAATTTTTTTAGGTAGCTAAAAATGAAAGAAACCTGACACACTAATTAACAAGAACTGCTATCACCTAAAACTAGCGAGAGATCGACATGAAATCAGCACGTACCCCAGCACAGTTTGCATCATATATATCACAGCAAAGAAAGAAAGWAAAAGTATCATGCAACTGATGGAATTGAATTGCCCCTGCCTACCGTGAGCACTTGCACGTTGGTCCCGATCCCTTCCACTTTGACACTRTCCACGGTGGTCTGCGCCAATTCCACTCTCTTGGTGTCCTCCCGTGAATCCATGACCGCCTTCTCCAACTTCGTCTCGCCTCCCACCCGCACCTCATGCACGGGACCAGACGCATCCGGCTGCTGCTCAGGYGTGGGATGGGGCGTGATTTCGGGACCCAGACTCGCCACGGACGCAGTTGCTGAGCTCGAGAAGATGACATTCCCTTCGTGACGGTCCAGAAAACTCACGCCCTCCTCCCCGCGTCCAGAGTGCCGAAGTCTGTCAGCTAGGGCGGCCATCACCAAGTCACCATGAGGCATGATGTCGCCATAGCAGAACGTCACCAGGCACTCCGCACCCGTGGGCAGCACCTTGAAAGTATCTCGAACAGCCCGCAATCGGGCGATGCCCAGCACGGCCCGCGCCAGGGCTTCCGCCTTCCCCAAACCTTCCAGCTTGTACGTGCGAGCGAAACTGTGCACGGCCACGATTTCTTTGATCAAGGCCAGCCAGTAGTCGCGACGACCGTGGCCCGTCATTTCGGGGAACTCAAACGCTATGGGATCCAGCCTGCACAATAATATTTCGCAACCGGTTAMCCAGTCAATAAGATTGAAATAATGGCTCGTGTGTCAACCAAAGACGAAAATAATTAAAATCTTTTCGAGCCTACAAAAGCTACATTSTAAGGGGAGAGGGCATTTTGCTGCATTCTGTCTAGAGATAGAAGAGCTAGTGACGAAGCTCAAATCGTGAAGCTGCTTCTAGCACTTGAATATCATAACTAATTTCAAGATTCAGAGCACATACAGTTCATTCGACTTGAACATGATGGCCTTGTCAAAAAGCTTGGCACCCCAAGGCCCTGTCAGATCAGGGCTCACTTCATGATTCAGATCGGACGCCAAATCGTATTTTTTGGCCTCGCCATAGGATATAACTCCAGCGGTCTCGAAGTACAGCGCAGAGTTTGTTAATGTCAACCGCCCTATATAACATTGATAGCCCACGTTAGTGATTTACAATTCGGTACATTTCACCAGAACCACAAGAAAAAGTGCTGCAAGAAACTCTTCTAATCTTGGAGCTGAGAACTGGAAATGATCAAGGATTCTTCTTAAAAGGCACAGAYGCAAGGTGCACTAGTGACGTGGGGTGTCCACTTMAAAATTCGCTCATAATTACAATCATTCGGTAGTTTTGGACAACTCGGCAACACACACTGCCTAAATAAGGAGCCCTCACCTGGCCAAGTCGAAGTACCCTCGTGCAAAAGAACTGTCTGTCCAGATGATGTCCCGTCCAAATCTATCACTGTCTCACTCTGCCCCAGACGAAGCTTCTCTGATATTGCCGGTGTGATTCGAGACTTCACTGACTGTATTGCCCTGGTTCACGTTTCTGTTTTATCAAAGTTCGATCCATCACAATTAAARAAGAGTACCATCCATACGTCAAGTCAAGGACATCTCTGAGAATTGTCGTACGTACTTGTCAAGTTCAGTCAGGTATCTGTCGTAAAGTTGAAATGGAAGTCGTGCTCCAGTGGTAGCAGTGAGAGCTTCCCATTGGGGATGTACGGTAACAATGTCTGCAACGGCAGGAATTGCAGGAGCCAACCTAGAAAATGCCGCCAACCCGATTGTTTGTTGCACTTCGGCCTGCCAAAAGGTTAGCAAAATTGTCATCAGCGACGGACAGCCTGGTCACTGCCAGTTATCTGACCTTCGGACTGAGCAGCATTTGTAGCATCGAAACAGAGTAAAATGAGCAGCTGGTCAATGTATTATCAAAAAGCGTGCATCGAATACTAACCACCATAGGCATTAAGTCATTGTAAAAGAGTGCCGAGTCTTCGTCGTCGTCGTCAACGCCCAAAGCTGCTGCAACCTTTTCTGCTTCATTTATCGTTACGTCCTTTTCCTGTAACTGAAACGTGAAAACRAATCAAATCCTCCCATTTTCCAGTTATCATCGAGGCATTCGTAGGTCAGGGGTAGAACCCTGGAAATGCTAACGTGCACACTTGATACAACAGCCTAATCATGTAAAATGTATTTCCCCCATAACGTAATTAGTCGCAAATTGACAAAGCGACGCTTAGTTTTCATACGAAGACTAATTTCTACCTTAGGTACATTCTTGTTTGTTGACCCGGGAGCTTCCCAAGCCAGCATCATGTCATAAGACAAGCGTCGAAACTCTTTGTCATTCAGATGATCTTCAACTTGAGCAGAAACAGACAAGGCCCTGAAAGAGCAATATTCCAGTAGATTACGGGCGTAATCATCTGTCCCTTTGGCTGATGCAGGCGTTTCTTTATCAAACTGCTCTCGTAAGTCCTCGGGACGGACCAACAATATTCTGCCCAATACAATCCACATCTGCTTTTAGTCTCCCATAATTAAGACTTTCAACGCCTTCCATCATCTTTCACAATAGAATGCAGAAACAAGCGACAATACAATACATCATCAATTGCATTGAGAAAAGTKTTGAGAATGATTTGCACCTTGCGCAGCGCCCAACCACATGGTTRGCCAGAGGAGATAGCTCCTGCACCCACTTAATCGTGCCTGATGGAGTTCTTTCAATGGCCATTGGCCTTTCCTGATCCACTGCCTTGGCTCCAAAATAGCCTAGTATGGAGTCCATGGCTGCTTCCTTTTAAAATGCAAGCTGAAAGAATCACAAATGTGCATCAATTCCAAGCGGAGATCACTTTATTCTATTTTCAATTGCATAGAAACTTACAGATTTTGGAACAAGCCATTTCAAATCTCTGATTAATTTCCAAAACTACTATTCGCCAAATTAAATCTTGAAATTTGAAAAAAAAAATCACTCAAAATTTCTGAAATAGATTCCAAAATATTAAGATAGGCATTTGAAAAAACAATTAAATTTGCTCCCAAGGTACCAATGAGTATTGCCCTGTATGCGCTTACTCATAGCCACTTCCAGCCCGGTGTCCGACGCGAGCCAAGCGAGCAATTCAAATACCTACATGACTAGCAGAAGACAATTGGTCGAGTACAAGACAATTTCGAACTGAGCTTACCACTTCAGACAGAATAAAAACGAGTATCGCAGCCCTCACGTTGTCCTTCACGTTCTGAACGCCGTCTGAATATCACTTTCGGCACTCTTCAAAGCCCTAATAAACACTAAAGCACGAAAGCAACAAAGACTTAACAGCTGAAACTCCCAAAGTCCTCCTAATCACAGGTAATCACACRAATTAAAATATTCCACCGCAAACATCGTCCAGCAAACTCAACAACAGACTTCGCACACCTAACACACAAAATGGTCATACCTGCAACTCAAGCCATGGCAGTGACGCAACTCCAAGCGAACTCGTCCGCGGGMAGCAGGTGCAMCTAGAAATCCCCGTTCCTTCCTATAATTCCTATCTTCGGATTACAGGCCGCCGCACCTCGAAAGCAAGAAAAATGAATCCTCCGCAAGCCAGTACAAAATCTTCAATCACCAATTCGCGGCCCTCTTAAAACCCGCCCGCACTCTAACCGCACAAAATCGTCAATCTCATCAAAAAAAGAAACTACCACCACCGTCAGGGTCGGGAACCTAATAAACGCGAGCGAGTATGAACGAATTCACAGCACATGGGTTCGTATTGGGCGAGAAAAGGCTCAAAAGAAAGGTAGCGATGGGATAATCGTGAATCAAGCGACTGAAGGGAGCGGGCCGTCTCAACTCAATTTTCCACCAAAAAGATTTAAAGCTCAAACTCTATTAATATTTCAAAAAATTAAAGTTTAGAAGGTTCCAAGTCAAATAGTCTAGTCCCGCAATGTGTCGAAAAACCTGTTTTTTTCACTTTAAACTTAGATATCTTGCAATTTATGCAGTCAAAAATTCTGAAGTTTTTTCCACACATCCTAATACTAGTTAGGTATAAGATGCTAGAGTTAAATTTGAAAAAATAAAAAAAATTCAATTCTTTTTACTATTTGCTAAAGAAATGGCAATTTTGAGTGTTTTTTCACAAATAAAAAGGACTTTATTCCTTAGGGGTTATAGCATACATCAAGTTGCTCACATTTAAATTTTTCTACTTTTGTGGAAAGTAATAGATTTGACGTCCCAAACTAGTTTGGAAAAGTGGTGTTTTGGCCACCATATTCTGAAGTAGGTGGCATCCAAACATTGCCATAATTTCAGTAACTACATTTGGGACCTACCATAAATAAGCTCTTAATCCTTGAAAGATACTAAGGCCGAAAAGTGATTAATGATGACTTCATTGTTCTTTGTAGAAAAAAAATCACCTATTGGTTCAATAATTGAAGCACTTTTGGTAACTTGCTTTGGTTACAGGGGCCAAGTACTTTAAAGGTTAATTGAAGGTAAACCTAGCTATGACAATCCAACCACCTATGATAAGCTCCTACATAACTACCCATCAAAGTCTTATGTCTACCTATGGCACATTTTCCTAATAGATGATATTATGACTACATTAGGTTGATTTGTGGCCATAATCAATGCCGTGGGAGATGGTCATGGAGTTATTAGTGATTGTTATAGGACACTTACACCTTCTTAGTATAAACTCGTCATAGAAGGTTATTTTTTTATTCATTGTAGTAATGCAAAATTTTGAAATTATTAGCTATTTGGACTTAGTAGTGTAAACAGTGTTATAATTAGTCTAATTCCCTTTGTAGTATGCCAAATAGATCTAAATTTCATAGTAAAGCTAAAAGACATGTATTAGATTTGAAAAGGGTTAGTAGTCTAAGATTTGGAATAGGACGACTTTGAACATTTTCGGTGAAGAGTCACCACTTTTCCCTTTATCTTTCTTTTGAGACTATATGTCTAAATGCCCATTCGTTTTTCTTTTGTCTCTTACAATTTGTCTAGAGTCCAGATGCTCAAGCATCTTTTGTTACAAACAATTTGCCGAAAGATCTATTATCAATACATATGTATATTTTGATTAATTTGTCTATTGAGTTTTAATTAATTCTCAACCTCACGGGTAGTGAGTGTTGTCGAATTGTGTATTTATTTGATTGTATCAAATCAGCTTGGGAGGGTATCTCATTGCTACTTGACTAATTGTGTATGTTTTGGTGCAATTGATTTCAGTGTGAGACTAATTGTGCATTGAATTAAATTAATTGAATATCAAATTAACTTGTGGTGTTTGAGGAAGGGTATTCCTCTTAATGTGGTGACGGATTAATTATCAATTAACCAGTGATTGCTTGGGTGAATTGTATTGTGCGTATTCAGTCCAATCCAAGCTGTGAAGCAAATTGTCAATTGAACTGAGTGGAGCTAGTTGATGTATGTGAGAGGGAGGGTATCCCTGTGGAAAACTAAGATTACTTGACTGAATTTAACTCATGTGTATGTTAAGGCGGGTAGCCGATTTGAGCTTTTGAGTGAAGTCAAGTTGTGAGATTGGTGGGTAGCCAGTCTGAAACAAAGTGTCTAATTGATTTGAAGTCATCAAAACTAAACAGACTAATTGAATCTCGAGGGAGAGTATCCTGATGAGAATGAATTGATTTCTCACTTGAAAATATTACTTTAATTGGAAACAGTAGAAAACTGAATTGACCAATAATTCATTGAGAGCTAATTGATGTGTGTTTGAAACCAGTCTAGTTGCAGTCTGTGAGTGTAGCTCAGTCAACTGGGCTTGATAGAAAACAGGCCTGATTGGTGAGTGGACGGTCTTAGGATGGCTATTCGTATGGTCATAAATCTCGAGTCTATAGCCATGTGATTCTGAGTTGAAGGTCAATGACAAATTGATTCAAAGACATTCCAGTAAAGAAAAGCCAAATGGGAAGGAAAAGCTAAAGCTCATGGGGCTAACGTAAAGAATTAAAGCAAGCCTCAGGGAAGTCCATTTATCATTTGTGCTTTGCTTGTTGAACAAATTGTCGAAAGAACACGGAATTGATTTTCGCATGTTAAATTGAAATTAGGCTAGTAAATAGTGTACAGCCTAAAAGAGAGAACAAAAAGAGGAATTAATTAAGGAATCTTTCCCTTAAAAGTTTATTGTACTTTAAAGTATATAACTTGTCATTTTGATTAAGTCGATAGTGCATACATTGCATAAAGACAATTTGACCATCACAAAGAATATTTGTCCAGAAGATTTGACACGAGCCAACCACTATATAGGACTGGTACTGCATGCCATGAAGTCTTATATACTAGCATTGGGGTTGGACTGTGAATACTTGACAATGAGTGTGGGTTGTTTATTCAACTTTTGAATTAAAGTCTAAATTGCCCAAGATAAGTGTCTAATTTACGAAAACGAGTGACCTTAGTCACATTACGATAGACTGTTTCGCCTTTCCTTGAGGATTTACCCCCTTATACTACTAGTCCTGGGTTTTGTTGAATTAAGGAAATTCACATTACATTCATCCAATGTTGTGGGCACGTAAGGAAATCTTGTATCCATGTTAGAAAATGGTCATAATAGGTGGTAAGATGACCATTATGGAAACACTTTTTAAAATAGTCTAGAGACTCTATTGGGCCAATTAGGCAACACACTTCAAAAACTCATAACAAATTCAGAATTTGTCAAAAATAAATAAAATTTTAGTTGCTTTCATCATTCCTCATATTTTCCTTCGAATGAAAAAAAATCTAACAAAATCTAAATTTTTTTTGCAAATTGCAACAGGTCAGACCACTTATTCTAAGATAAAAATGGAACTACTTCTTTTTAGACTGCATTCAATTCAAAGGATCTCGTTTGCTTGGGCTCGGCCCACCCAACCCRGTTCTCCAGTGAAAGTTCTCGAGAACATCGTGGGGAACGTGTTTGCTAGATCGACGGTGATCCCAAGAAAAGCATGATCGGGCGGCCATGAGCCCTCTTTCCCTCGCCATTSGTTTCCATTGGTTTGAATCCCACTGGACCCTCGTCACCTTGCCCCGCCAGTTATTGCTGTCGGTGTTGTGCCCCRGCAAATCAATCACACAGCTACCCGGCTTGGGCGAGGAATCCCGAGCTCCATTGAACTCTTTGTACGCGGACATTGTTATTTCCGGAGCTCTACCTTGGCGAAGAAGTAGCAGATCTACAGTTTCGCATWTTCACATTTTTTTTCTGCACTTGATTCTGCTGAGTTCTCCTTTTTCTAGGGTTTGGTGGAAGGAGGAGCCAATAATTGTGCGGGAGTGCTCTACGTGGTCATTGGTTTCAAGGGACAGGTTATTGCACGGAGTGTGCAACCTTCACGAGCTGATTCTCGGATAAGGCCAAGTGCATTTGCACGAATTGCCGCAAGATTTCAAACATTGTCCATTGAGCTTTCGCCGGAAATTTTGATCGCAGACGCTATTCATACTGGAGCTCTTAAGGGGAAGGAGATTTAGAGGAGTTGAAGGGACAGTTTCTGGTGTGTTGGATTGTCGACGAGACGGTGGTGGTGACGGTGTTGAGTTGCGGTTTTCTAGGGTTTGGAGAGCGTTGTCAACAATTGGTAGCGGAGTGTACTTATTTGTCGTAGGAGATAGGGGAGACGGTATTGCACGAAGTGCGCTATCTTTGTAGTAGTTAGATTGGCTAGTTCGGATTTGACCGAGTTGGGTTCGGAGGTTGCTATGCACAATGGAGCACGTTTTCAATAACTTTTGAGTGAGCGTTTAGTGTATTTTTTGAACTGTTTTTGCTGAGGGATCTTAAGGGGATGCAGAGTTAGAGGAAACGGTTTCTGGTGTTTGACTGTAGACAAGACGGTGTTGGTGTTGGTACGTTGGTGTCATTTCAACGCCGTCTTGTGGAAACTTCAGTAATGGTTTGCTAGGTTTTGAAGGGTGAAAAGTTATTTTTAAGCTGGAGAGCTTTTATCCTTGCATTATTGTTCGCTTTCTCCAGCCTCGACTGTCCTGAACCGTGACAGATTATGCGTCGAAATTGGCGATGTTAGTATAGGGAAGAGCTTGAGAAACTACATATTGCAGCTGAGGGAGGACGATGATCTCTTGTAGGGGAGTTTGATTATCTAATACTACGGATTTCTCAGGGTTTTAGAATCCGTACATTCTCAAAGGAATTTGATGTTAGTTGTTACTCGGTGATCACTAAAGCTTGGAACTGCGAATGCGAAACACAAAACCGGGTTGTACATGAAGGTCGTAAAGATGGCGACGTCGGCTAAAATCCGGTCCCATCTGGCGGGGAAACGTCCAGCATTGGACATGGGCCGGAAGGGACGACGGTGGCGAGTGGGCATGTCTACTAGAGCGTGGCGGTTGTTACTGACTGTCACTTTCTTACTTCTTATCTTTGGCGCCGCTGTACAGTTGCCCCAATTTTCCCACATTATTGAAAAGGTAATATTTTCCTGCTATTTCCATGGCCGGTCTCTTGATCAACTCGAATAGCTAGGGATGCCCTCCGCACTGCCATCGAAGAGAGTGGTGGTGACAACGATACAGTACTGGCTGCTGCCGCTGTCCTTGGTGCGACTGACAACCAGTCTGATGTTCTGCAACCACTGATCATCAGAATTGACCCTTCTAGCAATGACACTGACGAACTGCAGCTCCCTGTTCACAAGACACTCGACTCCGTCCTGTAAAACATTTTTCCTAGTCATGTGTATGTAAATTCGTAGAATTGGTACATGAATTCATTGTCAAACTCAGAATGTAATTTGATGAATCATATTGCTTCAACTAGCACTACTGTGTCCATTTCAGACTCCTATCTGCTTCAACATGTTTGATGGATTTATTGTGTGATCCTCTTTAGAATATTAGGTGACACAGCGTGAAGCGTCAGCTGCTATTCTTTTTGCATTACATTGCTCAGTAGCACTTGTCTCTTTTCAAGATTCATAACATTATTAAGGAATGAGCACACATTATCTGCCTTAGTTTGAAGATTTCAGATATGAGCATGAATGGAAAGTAAGTTATGCTGAGCCATGAGCAATGCAAGCCAAAAGATGGAGCCAAAGGATGATGTTGAAGATGTGCCATTATGTGAATCTATCATTTGTGTGTTCGTTGAAGGTGGTGATGAACATACTAGGTAGATGCACAAAGAAGTTACCTATCACAAAAGTATTGT
The DNA here is from genome assembly GCA_006891605.1 of Pleurozium schreberi. Taxonomy (NCBI): domain Eukaryota; kingdom Viridiplantae; phylum Streptophyta; class Bryopsida; order Hypnales; family Hylocomiaceae; genus Pleurozium; species Pleurozium schreberi. The sequence goes on from VACF01002261.1 coordinate 16,166, forward strand.
CATTGAAGGTGGTGATGAACAATGGTGATGAACATACTAAGTAGATGCACAAAGAAGTTACCTATCACAAAAGTCTTGGTGGCCTTTCATAGTAAAATTTTAATTTCAAGAATAATTTTATAGTATGAATGCAAAGAATTTCAAATATATGATTTTTTTAAAACTTGTTTATGGAAGAATGTTTTTTTAACAAGACTATTTTTTCGATCTTTTGTAAGGGAATTTTTTTGAAATATAAGAGGAATATCTTCTATTGTGTATGGGGTCTTTTTTAGCTTCTGCATAATGATGTCTAGCATGAATTTAAACTAGTCTACTATAAAGAATATATAATAATTCTAAGTACTTTGATTTACGTATATGATATAAAATCAAAAATTAAATAAATTCATTTTTTATGTTTCCATTAATTTCTTTTAATTCCTCATAACATTCAGTAGCATCAATACTAATTGCCTTTCCCCACAAAATGGTGTGGAATATTCCACACCATATCAGTAGCTATGAAGCCACATGTCAAACTTTTTTTAGAATGTCAGCAAGAAAGGAACTTGGTTGAAATTAATGCACACTAATGGAAGGCCATTAGTAATTTAGTTTGTTTTGCAAGTAGTTCTTTGGCACCAAAAAGTAGTTGACAAGTGGCTCCATCAACATTTTCTAAAGCATGGTATGTGTTTAGTGGTGTTAGGTTACCATATATTCAAATTTGGCCCTCCAAATTTGAATGGATGATGTTGAAGAAAGGAAAAGGGAGGTTGGCTAAAGACTAAGGTAGGAGGTCCATAAAGCGCCCATCTAAGGGCTGAAGCTCAATTTTGGCAAGGTGAAACTACTTGAAATAATTTTCAATAAATTTTCCTTGAAAGACAAGTGGAAATGGCATTTAACCCAAGTAGTTTTGTATTTTTTGGAGCTTTGTGGAATTAGTATGAATTTCTGAAGTTGCAGAAAAGTGCATTTCAATGGGCTTTGAAACCGACCACCTCCTCAAATGTAGACTGCTTGTACATTGGAGAGTGCAAAATGTACCTACAGAGCTTGATTGGTTTTAGAACGTGCTCCATTTTAGGACCTCCTACCTTACTGAATGTTATGCTTGACATGAATCAAATTTCTTTAATTAAGGTAGAACCACCCATAACCGATCACTTAAGCAATTTTACACATGATTTGATGTAGTGCAACACAAAGCAATATTTCTAGAGGTGCAATGATAGAAATGCTAGGGATTGCAAAAACTTTGGTAGTTTTATCGCTTGAATTGAAATTATTATGAATTTTCAAAGGCAAAAAGTGCACTCGACCCATTGCCAATCTTTAGACTCTTCCAATTCCGATGACTCAAAAAACTAGTTTTCCACTATTTGCTTCCTACTTTCTTGCGCACAAAGTTGGGACATGTGTCATGAACTTTTAATCCCAACCTTGAAAAGATGAAAAAAAAACATTTTAGCCTTGGTTGGAAATTAGTCAATCTATGGTTGGCTATGGGGCACTGGTTGATAATAGGTGGTTCTACCTTACTGATTATTTTTATTTTTATTTTTGTTTTTATGGGCCCCGTCAGGGGACGCTTACACTCCCAACAAGGGGAACGTAATGGGGGAACTTTGTTCTCTGGGCCCACACGTCTTGTTATGTCTTCAAACTAGTTAGCCTCGTGTAGGAACGGTGGAGGGTTTGAAGAGAGCGGTAATAGGTCCCGACACACCGCAAGGGCGGCTTACTGCCGGTTTACGGAAGATGAATCCGGCGACCAGCGGATGCCCAGAGACAATACTCTTGACCGACGGTCGTTCGATGGTCTCTGAGTCATGTCCTCGACGAAGCACAGGGAAAGCTTGGTTTTGGCGAAGAGGGCGAGGGCGATGGAGCTCCGCTCGGCGGGTGTGGCTTGACGCTGGGTGCGACTTCGGTATTTCGTGTCGTCTTAGCCTTCTGGTAACGCCTTCCTGATCTTATCCGACTTTTTTCGGGTGGCAAAGGGTGGAGTACCGCGTTTGTTTGTGTTTTTTGCTGTGATGGTTTGGGGTTTGAGGGTCAGCATTTCGTGTTATAGAGAGTTGAKCTCCAATTGTGGATGGTGGAGATTGTTGCATCGAGTTCCGGCTGGTGTTAGAGTGTCGGCAGGGGAGATTAAATCAGGGMCGAGGTTGTGCTGGTCGGTATTTGAGACGAAAAGGTTATGATTAAGAATACCTTTGTTTATGTCGGTCTAAGGGGAAGACGCCTCTTGTTTTTGAATGTTATTGTAGTTTCATGACTTTTGTGATGAGTACAGCAGTATCGGCAGTAGTTCTGATTTTGCAGCTCAAGGCATGTYATTCGTGATGTATATTGCGTTTTGGCTTGTGGATGAGAAGGTTAGGGTATCAAAGTACTAGGCATCGTATACTTGCTTGTGGAATTCAAGCGCAAATATTTCAGCAAACGTGTGCCAATGGCTATGGAGACCAAAGACTCGTTAGTTATATGCTAATTCTTGATAGGTGTGACCTTCCGATTGTAATGAATATTGTACGGGGTTAAGACTCGGTAGCAGAATATGATCACTGATTGGTCTTCATTTCTATCTCCATTTGTGAGGGTAACTAATCTTTCGTTTTCAATGCTTATCAACTTGTGCGACTTCTTTGATTAGATTATGAAGTTGCTGTATCACTGAACTGTTTCCAGGCGTTAAGCCCGTAACAAGATCAGCATGCTATTTTTGAGAGAGTGAGGGCATTGCAATAAATTTTGATTTAGAATGGAAAGAATTCATTCATTCTAAGCTTGAACTAAACTACTTTTGGAAATCAGTTGGTGTATTATAGGGCATCCTATCATTGACTAATGGTGCACTCTAGGATCAATAATAGCTACCTACTTGTGTTCTAGTTTTGAAAATCATAAGTAATTTAGGTCAAAAAATTTCAATGAAATTTACCACTAAACACTTCTCATTTCACTTTTTGGCATAAATTTTTTTCCAAATGTTTTGACGTCAATCGTCAACTACAAGCCTTTGTTTTTCCTTACATATATGCTTTATAAGCCTCCTACCTTATGTGCATCATAAACTCTAGTCTTTATATGAAGAATCTAAGCCTAAAATACATCATATAGCTCTAATATATAACTTGAACACAGTGTCTTTTTTAATAGATATTTCAAATGCAAGGGCATTAAGATGTAGCAATGATTGTGCAAACCAATACCATTTTYATATTTGTCAAATTTTGAATATTTTTTAAAATTCTATGACTATCAATTGTCAACGATTTTTGTTTGCAACAATTTGAAATAAAACATACCAATATGCCATGGCACAAAAGTTTTTTTGAGTTCGAGAAAAATTTGACAAAATATGAAGTAATTCTAGATTATTGTGTATAGAATTTAGTTTTAACATGATTAACATTAAAATCAGTTTTYTTTTAAATTACAACTAATTTTTTCTTCACACTTCCAAGGAAATGTGTTATATGTCAAAGATTACAATTTTTCTATATCTATTTTTGTACTTTGCCCATGATACTTCCGTTATGGTTGTGTTAATGAAAAAGTTTCAAATTCATACTCAAGTTTTGTTTGTCACTATAAGTAAATGTATTTAATAATTATCAAAATTCTTCTATCCATTCAAGACTAATTTAATAGCCTTGCAAGAATATTTAATAATCATCATAATACTTTTGTCCATTTAAGACTAGTTTATTATTCTTGCAAAATGGAGCTTAGGACCATGAAATTTGTTTCAATTTTTTACCCAATTTATTTTTGCAAATTATTTTATTTTATTTTTCCAAGATGAAATCACAAGTCTTCTATACGTCATAAAATTTTCAGACTTATTGATGAAGACCTCAATTTACCATGATCTTTGAAGAAAAAATAAAGAAAATTCATATCTAATTCAACATTAGCTCAAAACATCTTTGACGTATAAAATTTTGATATTTTTTGATATTGCACAAATGCATTTTCTATTTATGTTATATTTTTTCAATAATTATGGTGGAAAAATCAAATTATTGTGAATTTTTAAGGCTGAGGATAGAAATAAAATTATATAAATTATAATATATTTTAGAATAATCTGTAATTTTTACCATAAATGAATGGTAGAATGAGAAACATAATTTTATAGTTTAAAAATAAAATTCATGTCAAAAAAAGAAAATTTGAATGAAAAACACACCATATTGTGTTCGGGGAGGCAACCCATTTTTTGTCAGATAAGCAATTATGCATATTTGGAGCACAAGTTTTTTGAATATGGAATTTTTCCCATGCACAACAATAGAGTTTGGAAGGATTGTATATTTTTCCAAATTTTATTACATGAAACAAAATTACTAGTAATTTTTTAGTGGAAGATTGTCTTCAACCTATAATGGTGATATAGATCTTTCTAATTGAGCTTTCAATTGCAACAACTCTTTCAATTTTTGATGTTTTTCAAAACTTTAAAATGGAATAGATACAAAAAAATTCAAGCTTCATTTTCTTAGTCTAAATCAAATTTCAAAAACAATTATTTTGAAAATTGCAGTTTGAGGTTGACTAAGGCACATCAATTATTTTGAAAATTGCAGTTTGAGGTTGACTAAGGCACATCCAGTTTTTGGATGCCCAAACCTTAAAGGATTAAATGGTTACTTTAAGAGCAGACTACCTTGTAAGATAAGGCAACCCAAAAGAGCAAAAAGCCATTCAAGTATTGCGGCTTAGCAGAGCACTCACCCAGCAATCGGATACAAGTGGCCACAAGTGGGTACCCACAGGGAGAACTTCCATCACCACGAGGATAACACCAAATCCAATGCCACATCATATGCCAAACATATCCCAAAAKTTTGCAAACTATGTCTCCACACAACTGAACATCCAAATTGTTTCTTTCCAAATTTCCCCAAGTCTGCTAAATYACCCAAAATCCTATCTCAAAAGCAACAAACCATAAACATTCTCAACCTGATTTGAAAAAGTCAGAGTATACATTAGATTCGATACAAAATTGAAAATTAAAAATYCCKGTTTTTGTCAAAGCCATAGATTCAYCAGGAGTGTACWGTACCACATCCTTGATWAAACCACAAAGACRCAAAAGARGCCAAAAAYCAACAAGAAGAMGCCAAAAAAAAAGGCCTGAAACAAGTAAACCTTTTGCAGGTTTACAGTCTATTAGCTCTTTACATTTCACTGTAAGAGTTCATCTGTTTAATTTACACTCCACTAGCCAGGATAAGTGACAGGGAGCCGAACACACACACACACACTCACTGACTTGGTCCTATTCAATGTGGTTGTTGCAGTGAGCTGATCTCCACAAAAAAAAACCATGTACAATTGTTTCCTTCACAGACGTGTTCCATGCAGCAGACTAAGCCTAGAAATACACAGAATTACCAACACAACCACGGTCTCCGTAACCAAAAAAAAAAAAAAAATAGACACTGCAGTTGGGTTGTTGAGAAACAAAAGATTTGTAACCCCCACCTTCAGGAAGAAAAATTTCATGGAATCGCACACAAGCTCTTTCTGCTGCAGATGAAACACGCATCATCTTCGGCGCGGCTTGCTTTGGAAATCCCCCCCATCATCGAAAAAGCTCTCTCACAGATACACACACACGCACGCACGGTCGCACCCAGAGTTGTGAGGATTCTAGTCCAGATGGGGAAGCTGAATTGCAAAAGATTTGGGAAAAAGAAAAGGGTGGTTTACGCGATTCTTGACGAGTTTCTGCACCATAAAAAAGAAGTACCGCCACCCATCCATCATCCTCCAGATGCTGCTGCAGATGCTGCTGCAGATGAACACACGCATCATCCTCGGCGCAGCAGCTTGCTTTGAAAACAAATTTGTAACCCTAAATCCTCCTCGGCGCAGCAGCTTGCTTTGAAAACAAATTTGTAACCCTAAATCCTCCTCGGAAAGCTCTCACAGAAACGCACACCCGGTCGCACCCGGTCGGTGATCCTCCAGAGTTGTGAGATTCTAGGTCCAGATGGGAAGCTGAGAATCGCAAGAGATTTGGAGAAAAGAAAAAGAAAAGAAAAGAAAAAGCGTGGGTTTATGCAATTTCTACGAGTTCTGTACCATAAAAGAAGTGCCACCCATCATCCCCCCACCCAAGGGCTTGTTGCCGCCACCGCCGGGAGCCATGCAGCTGGGAGGTACTCTTTGTGGAGAAGGCCTATTGGGACTGTTGTTGCTGTTGGGAGAGCGTGTAGGGGAGATCACTTTTGTGGTGGGATACAATGAAGGCCGGCCGCTGGAGCTTGTGCGCGTGTATGCTGTGGGCAACCCTAAACCCCAACGCCAAACCCTAAACCCCAAACCCCAAACCCAATAGAAAGGAGAAATCATACCCTACACTGGTACACATTGTTATGTTCCTCGCAGTTTCCTAAATGATTAATTTGAACCCTTATATATTTATACGACCACTTTGGGGCATTTGGGCGCTTTGGGATAATATGTGGTACAAAAATGCAATACAGAAACGTATGATATCGCTTGGGTTCATGGTAACAACTTGCACAAAACTGTCTTAAAGATTTTTGAATACTACGCAAAATCTAATACTACAATTTGCCATCTTCCAATGAAATATACAGCATCTAATAAAACTGCACCAGTGCGTGAAATTTTACAAGTTTCCTTACCCTCTTTCCGTTGTTGAGTGTTGGCAAGTGCTACCAGTTTCTGCTTTAGCAATGCATTCTCCGCATTCAGTAGTGCTCTTTCATGGTCGTAGTATCCAACTTTAGGCGAAAGAGATGCGACTTCTGTCTGCAGTACAGGAAATCCTCATCTTARAACGAAAAAGAAACMACACAACACACACAAGCACCAACCCTGAGAATTTTTATTTCYTCCAAAACAGTACTGAAATCAAAGCACAATTCTTACTAAAAGAAAGAGGGTACTAAAACTATGATAAACCTGATCCCATCCCCTAAACCCCTGTTACGAAGAGCAAAAGTTTTCATGAAACTTGGTTGGCCTTAAAGTAATACGTTGGGTGCAAGCATAAATCAGTAATATCAATGGCCACTAATTTGTGAATGGAAATAAAGTTACCCTTCAATCGTAGTCTAGAACCTGCCACTCCTAAACTGATTGCATAAGAAATTTTCAAGCAGTGAAAAAAAAAAACAAGAAAGAAAGTTGGCTGAATTTTGTACCTCTAACAAATTCACGTTCATTTCGAGTTCTGATATGTACTGCAGCTTTCTGACTCGGGATCTTTGAGCGGATTGTCTATTGGCAAGAATTCTGCAAAAAAAAACAAAGGTAAGTCCCATCAGCCAAGTCTTCCAAGTGATCGAAAGCGAGGAATTCAATCTTGTAAATGTGGGGCGTGCTAAACTGGCCACTACTCTAAACAAATCGTCCAACACAGAATACAAATTGGAGTTTTCAATGTACCACAGTGAGCATGAGGGCACGATTCTCAAGCACCCCCAATTTTGACTCCAACAATTTGATAACAAATTTCAACAAGAGTCCCCAAAATATGAATCAAAGTGGTTTCGTTTCGATCAAATTGATAAAAGAAAGAATGCCTTGAGGTGCGCAATCCCTGTGAAAACCTGGATCAGTCCTTAATGAACAGCCTATCTAAGAGCTTCCTGACGTACTGGTTCTTATCCCAAGCAAAAACATCGCCAGATATCGACAATTCTTTAGGTCTAATTACAAGTCAACATGAAGGAAACTTAAGGAGAAAAAACGAAATTGTTTGCTCCTGTTTCCTAACCCTAAAACGTCACAGTTTCTTGCATAAACGATGGAAAGCTAACCCAAGGAGCTGGCCGTGACGTCTAATAGTTACAATCGGGTCCGCGTCCTCTTGCTTGATGATCATCCTTTTGGAAGGCATCATGGGGAAGGCTGCTGCCGTGGCGCTTTTGGAATGATAGAGGGAATAGTGGAACCTGATGCTGGAATAATCAAACGTGATAGGAATAATAATTAGGGGTAGTCATACCTTCTTCAGAAGGGCAAATTTCTCCAAAGAATGAACAGTGCATGCGAGAAAGGAGGAGCCAATGCGCAACTAGCAATTTCAGTTTCGGGTGGAGAAGGTGCGACCCGCAAAACAATAAAATCGTGCCCATGAAATGAGCCCCGCAGGCTAAATGTACTATAGGATAAAAAGGAGGAATTTTTTATTTTTTGCACAACTCTTTTTTTTTTTGGCAAATGAAAGACCCCACGTTAGCTAGAAGAGGTTGAGAACATACCCTAGTGACGGCTCAATATAGGGGGCTTTTTTTTACTTTTACCCTCAAACATGATTTAGTGTCCTGTGGTGTGACCTCCCCTTCGTGTTGTGTAGAGGACTTCTGCAAAGAATAATTCTCCATAATTAGGGCCTCCTGCCATGTACATCGGTCCGATGGAAAAAGCACTAAAAGACAAGAAGTGACCACCGATTGTCTTGCCACCCTCGATGAGCACAGAAGTTGGGTTGCAAGCTTCACCAATATTGGTGGACAAGCCCATTGGTGGAGAGTGGTGGAAATTGGTCAATTTGTAGGGAATTCACTACATATGGTATTTTTAGTCGCTCTCTCCCTGCCCAAGCGATCCACATAGTAGGACAATTCCAAAATTGGCACTGTAGCTTCCCCGGAGAAGCTGCACTGGCCCAACTCACGGCAAGAGGCCCTTAGCCCTAACAAAAGGACATTGAAAAGATGGTGGACTAATCAAACATGACATGAACAATATTCAAGAAGGTTGATTGTTGCCAAGAGTAAAATAGAAGAGACAATGCATAAATGACCYAAGAAAATGGAAGAGAACTTAAATATACTTTAAAACATATTGCMTTTCATCTATAACTAGTAAAAACTCTCCATTGGAACACATGTAATTGTTTAGAATGGTGAGCTTCAAGTGTTCCATGGCTAAAAACATAACATATAACAGTCCTTCAATGTAAAACCATTGTGTCTCCTATTTTGAAGTGGTTAAATTTCCATTTGGTATATAACTTATAAATTGACTTCCATCCACATTCTTCATGCCTTTCCACCCCCATTGTCCTCCACAACTTGCACTGAGTGCCTCAAACTATTATAAAGTTCTTCATATGTCTAGCCTTTGGCTTGGCTGCTTTTTGTCTGACTCTTAATGCAATGGTACTCCATTTGTTATAAAATTTTAAAATTTTAAAGAATTAAAAAAACTATAATAAGGGTAAAACCAATAAACCTCTATCGGCCAGATTTGGGCGCCTGAGTCCCTGTACGAACCTGCCAATCAAGGGAGGGATGATTGCGGACGAATGATAACTCTTAATTAAGATCWGTGGCACGGTGGGAAATGAACTGAACAGTCCTTCCTTAAGTAAGAGATTCTGACGGAGTATTAATATTCTATTCTGTTTAACTAATTTCATCCTGGCTGACCTCCCGGACGGACGGGGTGAACTGACGGCCAACTGAAGGTGAACTGACCCCCTTATTGCCCCTGTCACAAGGTAAATGTAAAAATTGCCCACTATTTCGTGTTGCGTTAATTTTGTATGTCTTCACTTTCCCTATCAAATTTGGGGCCTCCGATTGCAAATATGAATTCAGAATTTGAAAATTTTGTCATACGTGGCAGGTAAAAGAATTTCAGTATTTTCCCCATGGATGAAAAAAGGGGCAATGAGGGGGTCAGTTCACATGGCCAAGGTGAACTGACCCCTCATTGCCCTTTTTCTTATCCCTTGGAATTCTTTTATCTGCCACGTAGGACAAAATTTAAAAATTTTGAAATCATGTTTGCAATTAGAGGCCCCAAATTAGATGGGAAACTTGAAAAAATACAACCTTGACGCGGCACAAAATATGGGGCAATTTTTACATTTACCTTGTGACAGGGGCAATGAGGGGTCAATTCATTGTGGCCATGAATTGACGGCTAGGGTGAACAGCCAGGGTGGATTGGCCCTTGGCTCGGCCACTCCAAGTAATTTCAAGGGTGTAAGTAAAATGAAAAGCCCCCTATTTTGGGCCCGATTAATTTACCTTGTATATTCCACCTAATTAATTTGGGGCCTTTGATTGCAAATATGAATTCACAACTTGTAAATTCTATCATGCATGGAAAATCCCCCTTCATTGCCCCTATCTTTACACTTGAAAAAAACACTAGAGTTCTTTTATCTTCCACCTAAGACAAAATTTGCAAATTTCTGAATTAATATTTGCAAACAGAGGCCTCAAATTAGCCAGGGGAGGTGAAAAAATACAAAATTGACACGGCACAAAATAGGGAAATTTTTTTACATTTACCTTCTATCAAGGGCAATGAGGGGGGTCAGTTTGCCTTCATATTGAACGAGGGCCGTAAAATTGACCCCTTCATTTGGCCACTCGGTAAACCCTGAATTTTTTTTATTTTTCATGCATGATAGAATTTGCAAGTTCAGAATTCAAATTTACAATCAAAGTCCCCAAATTAGTTAGGAGGGAGACACAAAGTAAATTAATTAATTGGGCTCAAAATAGGGGGCTTTCTTTTTTACTTGCACCACGGTAATTACTTGGAGTGGCCGAGCAAGGGGTCAGTTCATTCATCCCGGACCAACAGGCAAGGCAAACGAAGGCCTCTCAACTAACATTCTTAATCTTCATGGGGGGTCTTTTTGCTCCTGAAAATCTGCCCACCCCACCCCACCCCACCCTCACACAACATCCAATCAGCATGTCCAAGTCTGACAGCCCACTCTCTCCCAACGACGCCAGCCAATGAAATTGCTTCTATTATAACCTTAATCCTCCCTCCAGGTATATAGCGGAGGATTGTACCTCCACCTCGGGGGAGGATACACACCCAATTAAGAATGTTGTGCAAGGCAATAAGCTTACCAGCTGTAGAGAAACCCACTGTACAACTGACGAAAGAAGTAGAGAATGGTTCAAAATACTAAATTGTTAACAATTTATTTATGAAATTGAAAATTGCCAATCCCAATGGCTGAAATGTTGTAATAAACAATCCACACCCAATATTTTGATTTTTTTTCAAAATTATTGAAAAATAAGTTAAATAAAGGACTTCAAAGTTTATTTTAGTGTAGAGATTCCATGATTGCCTGCAAACAGAAACTCTTCATAACTTTTGACTCATTGATCAAAATGGAGTAATTCAAAGCTTCTCATGTACTTATATTGTAGATAATCATTTTCGAATTTTTAATCCTGTTAAAAGTCATTTTTTCATACTTGCCCGGACTGCCCGGAGATCAAAGAAAAGTACATATCATGCAATAACTTTTTTACCATGTAGTCAAAAGTCATGAAAATTGTTGGGCCTTAACGCTACTCCTTGGACACATGTTGTGTGAAAATTTCAAAGAAAAAAACTATAAACTCCATTTGTAGTGAGCTGCCCAAAATCGCTATGTTGCCAAAAAATGCAGCTTGGTCCTTTAGGGGTTAATACCCCTATTCAGTGCAGAACCATTCATAACATTCAAGAAGCTTAGGGCCGCTTTATACCTAAAGGCCGGGCCAATTCCTCTCCAAGCCAATTGCACAAAATTTCAGCCCCTTTTGGACTAAAGGCTGGCCTCAACTATGCATTAAAATAAGATTTTAACAGAGGCCAATTTTCCTATATGTAAAGGTCTTGAGGCCATGAAGCCGGGTCAATTCAAAAAAACATAGGGAAATAGAAGAGAGGGGCTGAAATTTCAGGGCTGCGTTACACCTAGAGGCCAAGCCAATTCCCCGTAAGGCCAATCGCACAAAATCCAACGAATGAGATTCACTAAAAAAAATAATAATTTATGAAATATCTTTTTTGAATTGAAATCTGACATTGGCCCCTAGGCCAAGAATTGGCCTCCCATTTTTGGTGCACCCAATTCAGCGAGCTCGGGCCATGTCAAATCATGTCTTTTTGGATTAAAATATTTTGACCACCAAATTGGCCCAGCTACTAGGTGTAAAGTGGTTGGGGCTAATTTCAGCCTTTTATCCAATTAAAAGTCAGGATTCTTGGCCTCTGACACATGAAATTGACCGTCTTCTTAGTATAAAGCTGCCATTAGCAACAGGGCTGACCAACCCTTTTTTCGGTTGGAGTGAACTGACCCCCTCGCTTGGCCATTCGGTGAAATGCTGAATTTTTTTTTTATCTTCCACGCATGATAGAATTTGCAAGTACTAAATTCATATTTGCAATCAGAGGCCCCAAATTATTGAAGGGGGGTGTACAAGGTAAACTAATCGAGGGACCCAATTAGGAGGCTTTCTATTTTACTTGCACCCCTCGACGTACTTGGAGTGGCCGAGCGAGGTGGCTAGTCCACCCCCGCCCTCTTTTCTTGCTTTTTAAAAATGTACGAGGATGGCAATCACTTAAAATCTGGTAAAGCGTTTTATTTCTTCATACATCCATCTTTCAGACCAAAAAACATTTTTTAATCAAATTCATACACTTTTTTCATCCAAATTTGACAATTTCATCCATATATTTAATAGAAGTGAACAAATTCTAGCGAAAAAATATTACTTTTATTTGACAAAAAATAGACAATTATATAGAAATGGTGAAATCTAGCACCATGGTGCCAAATTTAAAAAAATGCTAGTGTTGATTGTCCTCCCCCCACAAAATAATGTGGAATATTCCACATCCATCAGGAGCTAAGTGGACACATGTTGAAATAGGTTAGAAAACATAATATGAAGGAGCTTCACAAAAATTATTTAAAGGATATGTTAGTAGTGATGGCCTTCTCTTGAAATACAATACATTGAATGATTTTGTCATCGATCTACCAAATTTAGTAAGCAATAACTAATTTATCACTATGTGATGTAAATTGACAATGGTATTGTTTCATTGAAGTATCAATTGTCATCATGTCTCTCATGCACACCCTACATTAGATGTAATCTTGCTAGTTTGAAGGGTTGCAAGCTCCCCAAGTTCTTAGACTATGGGAATTGAGACACTACAACTTGTTGATTGCTGCCACGTCATATAATATTAAACTTTTATTTTTTGAGTATATTTTCTGAAAAGAAAAAAATTACTTTTTTACTTTTTTTCTTAATCTTGTAATATTTTAATATTTTAAATAATTTTTAATTTTGGCCAGCAATGGCCAGTTCCCAACATAGTGAACCAGCCTAAACCAGCCTTCCAATGTAGCCAAAAATATCTAATGCTAATAATATGGATAGATTTTGTGAATGAAGGCTGCACACTATAGAAGGCAACCCTCAGAAAAGCTATTGAATGTTATGAACCACCCGTTGTCAACCAAAGATGAATATCCAACTTGGAGGGATAGCTAGTTTCAACCACATGAAAGTGCAATTGCTCACTTAGACCTATAGCACCTCCTATGAAGTTTCCACATCAATGGAACATGGCAAGAGTATCTAAATGTTTGATGGAGGACAAGAAATCCCTCCACGTAATAGAGAAGTGCAAATGTTTGTTTTCGTAAATTTTTGTGCAAAAAATGAGGTCTTCCTTAGAAGTTTGACCTCTTATAAGTGCTTTTGGCTGATTATTTTTTGGATATGATTCACACTTTACCGAAAAGATGATTTCCACAGTGACCAGCCTATCTTTACAACGTTAATCTTGCAAAGATGCCACTTTGGTGATAAGTGTTCACTCAAATCCGGTTCAGTTTTGGGACCAATGTATGCGGTCTCTAAAACAAAGAAATTGTGTAGAGAAAATCATATATCGAACACTTTTTGTTTTCAACTTATCATTTTAGGATTGATGAAGGTTTTCATTTCGACAACCAAATTATTCTAGTCTTTCTTTTGCAAGCCAATATCAATATTTGGTAGAGGCTCGTTGGAGTCAGAGGCCAAGTATGGCTCATCTATCTTGGTGAGGTGGATTAGGCCTTAGTTTTAGTTTTTGGGGCAGAATTAGGGGCTAAAAGCTTATGCCTTATGGATCTGTTGTTGCCTTGCCTCCAATCAAATGTCATTCCATACAATTAGGTTTATTGCCCTTCATTGGAGGCAAGGCAAGCAACCATGATATAACATTGTCGTGGGGTATAATTCATTCTATTGGAATTCTAAATTTTTATTGTCTTTATTTTAGAGCAATACCTCACACATGAGATTTTGGAAGGGATTGTTCTTCACATGTGTGCAAAAAATTGCAAGGACATATGTGAATAAGGTCATATATATACACATTGGGTATCGTTATCAAGAACAAGTTGAGTAATAAACCCCTCCTCATGCACTAGCACGGTTAGCTCCCAAGCAAGCAATGTCAAGATGAGGATGTTGATTTAAAAACCTCATGGATTCCATCGGAAGTTCTTATCACTTGGCCATCACTTAGGGTAGATTTAGGTCATTTCGGGCCATAGAAGATGGATTTTGATGCAACCAAGTCTAACATGCTGAAACATTATGTGTTTCTTGAGGCCTCCGGAAGATTTTTCGGGGTTGTTCCCAAGCTATTCACCTTCATGTTCCCTATGCTGCGAACCAGCCACTGCTATAATAATTTAGAATATACAAATTTAAAAACAAAACAAAATTAAAAAAATTAAAAATTAAAAATTAAAAACAAAACAAAACAAAATTTAAAAATTTAAAAACAAAATTAAAATTAAAAATTAAATTAAAAATTAAAAAAATATATATATTATTTTTTCAAAAAAATAATTAATTAATATTATCCGACATGGCAGTCTCTCAACCACGTTAGATTGGTTATGTGGCAGAGTTCACATAAAGTTCCCACAATGTTTCCACATTCAGGAACTTGCAATCTTCAAAAGGCCTCAAAAACATCTAATGCCTATTAGGGAGCAGTATTTCACCCCAAACATAAACATCAAATATTGTCAACTTTTTTTTTAGCCCTCGGGCGAGAGAGCAGGCCATGGCCTTGGTTGCTTCCTCCCATTTCTTCAAATGAATTGTGGCGTGCGAATTTTGGAAGCAACAGTGGAGATATTCTTAACAATATTCAATCCAAAAAATCAAGGGAATATGATTACAAGAACCATGCTTAATCAACCTCTAAGTGCCCAACATGAATTCCAAAAGCAAGTGGCAAACTACCACTTGAGTTGGCATTGTTGATTAAAAAATAAGATCCAAGAGACATTAATAGCCTTTGAGATTGCAAAAAGATTAGAGAGGGCAACTTCCACTGCTTACGAGATTATAATGGTCAAACATCTCTTGGGAGGAGGCCACATTTAGAGCGCTTGGGAGCTTGGAATTTAACCCTTAACCCCTAAATGACCCTAAGGACAGAATGTGTTCTTGACCAATTTTTTAAGTCAAACAAAACCTTACCAAATTACTATTTTTAGTAGTTTATATTTTTGAAAAATTCTTTTTGAAGTTTAGTTTTAGCTTCAAAAATCTGATTTTGAAAATGATTGATTATGATTTTTCTATTCAAGATTTTGTGCATGGGTGTCCATTGCAATCTTGACTTTTTGTAGTGTTAAGGGCTCTTGGGAATGAGCCTCAAATACACTAGATCTTTGAGAAAAAATCACATTAGAATTTCATTTAAAAAAATTGTAGAGTAGAATTTGAGAAGCCATAAATTGATTGGAGTTATGCATGTTACTACTTTTAACCTCATAATTTTTTGGTGACCAACTTTTTAGATTTGCCATGTGAAAAGAGGATTGAAATACTTCAAATCACTTGCGCAGTTTTAACACCCTCATGATCAAACAATATGATCTTTCAATCCGTAAGAGATATTGTTGTGTTTTCTTTTCTAATGTGAACTCTAACATGTCTAGTTTGATTTTATAGGGTTACAATTCAGAAATAATTGATACAACGTATCAAAATGTTGGTTTTTTGTTCAATTTAGAGCAAATTCTAGAAGCTCCAGAAATTCCAGGGTCATTTTGGGGTTAACCCCTCAAGGATCGAGGCACATTTTAGGTATAATTTGTCAAAAACTGCCATTTTTTAGGGCAACAAGAAAAAAATGAAAAAAGAAAGCTTTTGGTTCAAAATTCCATTGTATAAATTTGTACTAGACTTCTCTAGGAATGCGTGGAATATTTTTCAGAAACTTTGACCGCACGGATTGAAAGATTATAACATCTAAAGTTAGGCAAAAAAGTTTTTTTCTAACCTTGCTTGACAGGGCCTCAAACTTTAACTCTTTCTAGAATGAGAGTTTTACACTACACATGTTTTTTTTTTACATTTTCATCTTATATCATGTAAGCTACATATCCGCCAAATTTCAAAATCATAGGAAGAGTTTTGCACATGCTACCCAAAGCTGCCCGCAAAATTCAGGACAACATAATTTTTTATCCGGAAGTCAATTGGAAAAAAATTTAGATTTTTAGGAAGGGGGTACATGGTCAAACATTGTGTCCGAATTTCATGAACATCTGACCAAAAATGACTTCATAAGAACCTATCCGAGATTTCTTGTGTATATTGAACGGACAATTGCTCTTTTAGGGTTAAACATTGAGGCGGACGTTTTAAGTTGATAGATGACTAAGAATCTTCATGCAAAGGACAAAAGTGCAACTATTCGTCTTTAGAATCTTGTTTGAAAAGGACATATCTTCTAGAATATTTTGACTTCCAATGATTGATTTTGAATTTTTTTTTCAAACTATAAAGGACCAGCATGAATTTTTTGGCTACATAGGAATTCTGGACATGTGTGTGTGGCTGGAGATTTTCATATTTCTGGCCCAAATTTCAATAGAAGGTGGAGGCAAGGAATATCTTTCGTATACATTAAATTTCATGACATTTGGATATACGAGCCAAAAGTTATGGCCTAATAAGTTATTTTTTTTTGTAAATGGGCAGTCTAGGCACATTAGAAAAAATCACATTTTTCTGGAAAAGAAATTTGATATTGATTTTCTAGATTTATAAATACATAAAAAGCTTTGAATCATTCCATTTTGATCAATGAGTCAAAAGTTATGAGGATTTTTTGTCTGTGGGCAATTATAGATTCTCTAAAAAACTTTGAAGTCCCTCATCTTAATCAATTTTCAATATTTTTGGAAAAGAAAAATTAAAAGGATTTAGATTGTTTATTACAACATTCCAATCATTTTGATTGGCATTTTGCAATTCCATAATTAAATTCTTAACAACGTAGTATTTTGAAACATTCTCTACCATTGTCTACTTACTACTTTTTTCCTATACGTTGTACAATTCCAAATGATTTGAAAATTTTCAAGCATGTGGAAAACTTGTCAAGGAAAAATAATCTAAAGCAGCACCACTATTTTGGACATTTTTTCATAGAAAAGTGAGCTTTTGAAGTGCTCCTGCCTTGTTTTTTGCAGGACCTAAAAAATGATCTTAGTAATTTTAAATGCTTTTATCTTGCAATCCACGCGGTAGAAATTTCTGAAATGTTTACCACATGTTCTCAAGTCAGCATACTACACGATCCTATGGTTGCATGTGTCAAAAAAGTTTTATTTCAGAAATTTGTTACTTCCCCTAAAAATGGCAGTTTGGAAGCAGTTTTGGTAAAAACATAGTCATGGAGCTTTAGGAGGTAAGACATTGATTCCCACGCTATCAAAATGGATGATTTTCATGGTCACCAATCTGTCCATCAAGGATTCACCCTTAACCCCTAAAAGACCAAGTGTCCGTTCAACGTATGCAAGAAATGTTCTTACAAAGTCATTTTTGGTTGGATGTTCATGAAATGTGGACACAATGTGTAACTACGTACCCTCTTCTTGAAAATCTAATGTTTTTTCTGATTGGGTGCCGGGATCAAAAGTTATGCTACCCTAAACTTTGCGGGCAGCTCGGGTAGCTCCGGGCAGCATGTGCATAACTCTTCCTATGATTGTGAAATTTGGTGGGTATGTAGCTTACATGGTTCAAGATGAAAATGTAAAAAAAAATAACCATGTGTAGTGTAAGAATCTCATTCTAGAAGGAGTTAAAGTCTTTAGGCCTTGTTGGCAGGGTTGGAAAAAAACGTTTTGACCTAACTTCAAATGTTATAATCTTTCAATCTGTGCTGTCAAAGTTTCTGAAATTTTTTTCCACACATTCCCGTAGAAGTCTAGTACAAATGTGTATGGTTAAATCTTCAAGAATTTTTTTTTTATCATTTTTTTCTTGTTGCTCTAAAAAGTGGCAGTTTTTGACAGTTTCTGCCCAAAATACACCTTGGTCCTTTAGGGGTTAATAGATGGACTAACCATGGAAGTTGTCTATTTTGATATTGTGGAAATCGCTAGTTTAAAATAATCCAAAATTACACGTTGGAAGTGAAAGTTCTATAGAAGATCTCCTCTTTCCATACAAAATTCCAAGGATGAAATAGTTACACTTTTGTCCTATACATATTGATTATTTGTCATCCATTGGACGCAAAATGACGTTCAAAGGTTAAATGCTCATAGAATATGGTCATCATACAAAAAATATTTGTTTATTTAGAGATGTTTACTTATTTATTTGTTTATTGAAACACATGGACAAATTCCATTGCAAAGGGAAAAAGTATGAGAGGTTTATTTTGGTTGAATCCATCCACTGGTCCTAAAAACTTTGCCGGTACTAAAACAAGTGAAAGTCAGTGAGATTTTTACCCCCAAAAGGCCCCAACCCAGCAAGACTGTGCTGAGTGGCACCATTCCTGAACAACATTGCAAGCTGGTATGAAAAATGCAGTAATCGTGACACCTGGCTACAAGAAAAGGTGACGTGGCTTTGACTCATCCCCCACTTGGGCCAGCTCAGCTCTCACTCCTATTGCCGTGCCCCTGTATTTTTTTCTTTTTTCCTTTTTTATTCTTTGACACAAATAAAGGCGTCAGTCCTTTTTCCGTTTTTTCTCTCTCCACCTGGCTGCCGTGGCAGAGGCAATTTACTTTTCTGGTGTCTAACTTTAACTAATCCGTGAGAAAAAAAATATCTCGGAGTTAATGAGTCACCATAATTGTCTGTGGGTTCCGCCAGACGTCCATCCAGCTGCACTGCAGTGCCACTGGACTGAGACACCCTTGCCATCACTACTGTACATCCTTGCTAGAAAAGTACCAGTCTCGCATGGTGATTTTAGTACAAGATTTTTAGTTTTTTTTAGTTTAAAAAAATTAAGTTATTATTGTTATTGTTATTAGTTTTTTAAATTCAATTTTTAACACCTGTAGTGAGTATAAATGGGAAGACAACTTCTAAAAATTCATAATGGAGAGTTCTCCGATATTTAATTTTAGAAGTTCATAATTCATATTGAACGTTCTCCAAAATATCTGAGAAGTTCATAATTCATAAATGACAATTGAACTTCAGAATTTTTAAAAAGTTCTCCAAATTTGTAATCGAAAGTTCATAATTCATAATTATAGAATCATAAAACTCATAATTCATTATTATAGAATCATAAAACTCATAATTGAAAGTTCATAATTCATAATTATAGAATCATAAAGGTCATCCTTAGTTGTAATAGTGGTATCAAAGGAAGGTTTTAACTAATAATAGTTCAAAAGAAAACAACCCCAACTCTAGTTTTGGAGCTTCATGGGGTTTTGTCCTCTAGTATTTACAAACTTCAACTATTAGTCCCACATTGTACATACTTTATGATAAATTCTATACTATTGCACAACTTCATTTGAAGATTTTGCATGGTTAGTAGCACTCAAAGCATATCATGAACCAAACAAGTGTTTTAACTAAGGTAGGAAGCTAAAAATTGCCCATCTAAGGATTGGACTATCTTTTTCATGTATTTTCTTCAATAAAAACATTTTGGCTCATTTTTCAAACGAAGAAAAATAAATGCATAATGTAACACAAATGGTTTCATAATTTTTGAATCATTTTTTAATTACTTATGAATTTTCAAATGAGTTGTTTTGTAGGCACCTGTTCCTTACCTTTGGTCTTCCATAAATTGTTTATCGCAACTTGTAAAGATAAACAGGGAAAGTAAGGAGATTGATTGGCTCTTGCAATAAATAAATTCTTTTTATCCATTCAATGACCATAGAGGTCAATTTAAGACCCATCTCATATCCATCTCAAACCTATTTATAAGAGCAATTCTAAATGCCTAAGTATATTTTGAGCCTCCTATTTTACTTGAAAGATATCAATTTTATAGACTCGTAGGAAGTAGAGTATGAAAATTGGTGCAAAGATATTTGTGCTTAGTTGTAATAGTGGTATCAAAGGAAGGTTTTAACCCCTAAAGGACCAGCATGCATTTTTTGGCTACATAGAAATTTTGGGCAAGTACGTGTGATTGGAGATTTCCATATTTTGGCCCAAATTTTAATAGAAGGTGGAGATGAGGAATATCTTTCATATGAACTGAATTTCATGACATTTGGAAATATGAGTCAAAAGTTATGGCCTAATATGTTACTTTTTGTTGTAAACAGGCACTCCAGGCAGATTAGAAAAAAATATTTTTTTTCATAAAAAGAAATTTGAAATTGATTTTCTAAAATTATGTATAAGTGGAAAGCTTTGAAACATTCCATTTTGATCAATGATTCGAACGTTATGGGGATTTATTGTTTGCGAGCAATTATGGATATTTTACTCTAAAATAAACTTTAAAGACCTTCATCTTACTCAATTTTCAATATTTTGGAAAAGAACAAAATTATAAGATGTAGATTGTTTATTACAACATTTCAACCATTGCTGTAGGCATTTTTCAGCTCCAAAATTAAATTTTTAAATAAATTTGTATTTTAAATCATTCTTAACAAATTAGTATTTTAAAAATTATCAAAATTTTCGTTTGGAGGGGAGGTTTAGTGTTCATATGTATTATGCAATATTAAAACACTTATGTGTCCATTAGTATTTTGCAACTCTAAAACATGTTGTTTGAATTGCACCACAACAAGTTGTTTTTAATAAAACTTGAAAAAATTATTTCAACATTTTGTGATTTGTGTTTTGAATTGATGAGACAACTCTTTATATACTTGTGGAGTGGTAGGAGGTGAGACAAACAATGTGGGATATGTAAATTAGTTTATAGTTTTAGAAAAAAACTAAAACCCTAATCCGCCACCCTAAACCTCCAAAACCGCCATCCTGTGCAAGATGGCGGCAATGGTCTTTTTCTTCAATTTCGTTGGGGTCAATGTCCTGTAGCATCACGGTTCTGCACGTTCGTGCTTGATCGAGTCCCGTGGGTCAATCCGGGGATTCTGATAGACCGGGCACGGGGAGCCTACTTTGGTAGGCACGATTTAACGTCTTGCAGGTTAAGGAAGGCAACCCATTTTCGATCCCCCCCATTTCCAATCTATAGACTGTTGTCTTTCCATGAAATTATGGCGCAGTCTATAGAGTAGTTGTGGCTCATTATTATTGGTTGTAAGGCTCTCAATATTGCAATCAAACCTTGGTCAATTCTTCAATTTGCCTTTAGTCAGAAATAAAAAGGTCTATATTACCATTATAGGTCCAAGAAAATCTTCCACTAAAAAGTTCATAGCAATTTTGTTTTATGTAATAAAATTTTGAAAAAATATGCAGTCCTTCCAAACTCTATTGTTATACATGGAAAAAATTCCATATTCAAAAAACTTGCGCTCCAAATATGCATTATTGCTTCTTTGATCAGAAATGGGTTGTTTCCCTTATGTCCTCTAGTATTCTCAAACTTCAACTATGAGTCCCGCATTGCACATACTTTATGATAAATTCTAATATTTTACACAACCTCATTTGAAGATTTTGCATAATTAGTAGCACTGAAAACATGTCATGAACCAAACAAATGTTTTAACTAAGGTAGGAGGCTAAAAATTGCTCATTTAAGGATTGGTCCATCTTTTTCATGTATTTTCTTCATTGGAATTATTTCGACTGATTTTTCAATCAAAGAAAAATAAATGTAAAATGTAACACAAGTGGTTTCATATTTTTTTTTAACATTAACTACTTATGAATTTTCAAATGAGTTGTCTTGTAGGCACCTATTTTTTACCTTTGGTCTTCCATAAATTGTTTACTGCAACTTATAAAGATAAATGGGGAAAGTAAGGAGAATGATTGGTTCTTGCAATAAATTTTTTTTTGGATCCATTCAATGACCATAGCGGTCAATTTAAGGCCCATCTCATGTCTATCTCAAAGCTATTAATAGGGACARTTCTAAATGCCCAAGTATATTTTGAGCCTCCTAATTTACTTGAAAGATTACAATCTTATAGACTCGTAGGAAGCATATTAAGAAAATTGGTGCATATATATATATATATATATAAAAGTTTGGAGCGTAATCCTTTGATGAAAAATTGCAATAGGAATCATAAGTTTTTTTCTTTCCACCGTATTTTCAAAATATATTGTTTTGTGAGAGTTATGCTCACAAAAYACCATAAGTGCTACAAGGAGTAATCCTAGAAGGATGCCATGGATACCAAGTGTTTGATGAATGATAAAAGAATCCTTTTATGTAAAACAAAGGTGAAAATATTCATTTTTGGAATTTTGTGTGAAATGGGGAGATCTTGCACAATACTTGAATTTCAAAAAGCGCTTTTGGTTTTTTTAACCCCTAATTATCCAAAAAGGGGGATTTTCAAAATGGTTTGTCAATAATTGTCAAGAAACTGAGCAATTTGTTTGTTTATTTTTTCTTGAATTYAGATAGAAGGTAACCAAAGGATCTTGTAGTTCATATTGTATGTGAGCACTTAAAAAAAAATTAGAATTTTTGACCCCAAAATTTAGTTGATGTTTAAATTTGAATTTGTATTGGATCAATGGAAAAATATGGTAGAACACTTTGAAGGAATATGTCTAAGAGAGAATAGTTTGAAATGATGATATTTTAGTGCTTGGTGAAAACAAAAGAGTTGAAAATGCTCATATAAAATTTTGCAAYGTTTTTGTCATTTTGTCATTTTTGGATAGAGCTTGCAATGCATGGAGGTCATTGAAATGAGACYGTGTATGTAGAAAATAATAATGGATACACTTGTCTTGTCTTCAAGGTCCTTGAATTAGTCATTTTTGTACTAGTGCTTAGCAAGGAGGTAGTTAGAACGGTTATGGTGTCTTCCTTATAGCAAGTGAGAGGAGGCCTTCCCTCTCACTTGTCATCTTGTTTAGTTATGAATATTATTAATATGAGAAACCTTGGTTCATGATGTAAGAGTGTCGACATGAATGGATCCCTAACATTATGATAAGTCCCRAATGTTCACGCTCTTAGGAATAATGCTTATTGGACTGAAGGGCAGAAGGAGGTAGTGATGGTACTTATGAGAGGATCTCATGAGCATGAGAACAGGAGCATGAGATGAAGTTGAGAATTCAACTTCCATGCGAACATGATCCACCTGCGACGATGAGCATGAATTTCGTGAACTGCGAACAGGCTTATATCGGAATTTATGTAAATGTTATTGTGATTCCGTCGCAGTAGTATTGACGAAGATCGGCAGCAAATGTCGGAGTTATCATCGTCAGAATTTTAAGTATCAAAGTGATATATCAACGTGATGTCAAAATTATGGCACGGCGCAGTTTCGTTCAAGAGTGCCCAATTCCAGCTTCAATCCATGACGTCCAGGCATTCCTTGCATTTGCAAACTTTTACCGTCATTATATATGTGATTACGAGGACCTTATATACCGAAACGTGGTTTTGATTTTTGGTTCTCAGTGGAAGCAACCGAGAAGTCGATAAGGCGATGAGATAAGTCCAATCAACAAGCATTTAGGTTATGTTATTTGAAAATGTGCTTTACTTCATTTCAACGGGTGCAGTGTGATAGCGATGAGGAGCTTGATCTCATTATAGAAGAAACAAATAGAATCGAGGTTGAGAGTCAATTGCAATTAATAGAAGCGTTTGATAATGTTGCCACGACTTTAACTGAGACAACGTCACAAGCGTTGGAGGACAGTGAACATCCTGCAGAATTCACGATAAACCCGTACGGTGTTACCACTATACCCGTGAGCTCCCTTAACGCGTTAATGCAGTATGATGAGGTAAACCCGCAATTCTTTGAAGAAACCGATTCTTTTGCTGAACCGTCCGTTTCCTATTAGGAACTTTGATCAATTTAGCATGTAAACATGGAAGTTGTATCTTGACAGAACTTGCTCAAAGAATCTTGGTTCAGCAGCGGGGGTGAAACCACATCACCACATCATCACGATAGCTCATGCTCATCCAAACCTAATCCAGACCAATATGTTGCTCTTTTCTTTTAAAAAATTATTCAGGTATAATATGACACAACGTATTACAGAAAATAAGGACCAGTAACCATGGATCAAGAAAGACTTAATACGGAAGGTGCCCCGTCGGTGCTGGATGGAGTAGGGCCCGACTGGRCTATGTATATACAACAACAGATTCAGAACGCCTTCCAAGCGGCGATTCCTCATATGGTGCAACAAATTTCTGAGCTAGCAACTCCTCCTCTTTCTACACCTCTGCAGGGTAGAAACTCCGCGGTATCAACTCCCAACATGTATCGAGGGGAATCTCACCGCAGCAAGGAACTCAAAGTGGCAAAATCGGATAAGTTCACCGGCAAAAAAGGAGGAGAGGTGTACAAGTAGTTTGCCCAACTTCGTCTGGTTTTTTGAGGCAACCCTGACACTTATAATTCTGACGAGGGCAAAGTAGCGTATGCTCTCTCCTACTTAACAGGGGTGGCCCAGAATTGGGCTATGCCCATCCTTCAAGCCTTGGATGAGGGGAGACCTCATGATTTATTGCACAATTACGAGGCCTTCCGAGGAGCTATTGTGGCTATTTACGGTGAGATAGACCGACAAGGGAATGCTGAGGACCGCCTTGCAAACATTCGACAAACTAGCTCCGTGGCTACTTATATTTCGACATTCAACAAACATGCGGCCCAAGTAGAGTGGGATGAGCCAAGTCTCGTAGCTYGGTTTCGGGCTGGCTTAAARGAYGATCTTCTCGACTCAATAGCAACYGCCRAGACTYAGCCTCGCACTCTCCAGGAATGGATGTCTATGGCTTCAAGAATTGACAATCGACTATGGACGCGGCAACAACACCGGCGGCCTATGGGATCTATTTTGGTACCATGAGAATATGCTGCACGATCCCGGCCACCTTCGACCTCAACCGGTTCCACTCCCATGGAATTAGATGCCACGTATATCGCATCCACGGCTCTTGCTAAAACRGCGGCTGACARATTGGAGTATCAACGTCAAGGAAGGTGCTGGGGGTGCGGAAAGATGGGCCACATACGCTCACGGTGTCCTACTAATCCTTCCAAGCCCCTTACGTTGGCTGCTACTGGAAACGAAGGCTTGGGAAAAGGAGCAGCCCGGGACTAACCACTTGTGGGCAGTTCCCGGGCGCTAATAAGGAGGCACCTAATACACCTCTATGCCCTGACTCAAATGACTCTACTATACGTAACTACTCTTATATAAATAAAGGAAATTATATTTTGGCTTTATGTATCCATGCTACCATAGATATGGAGAGACATCTGACAATGAATGTGCATATGAACAATGTGTCAGCCGTGGCGCTCGTGGATTCCGGTGCAACGGGAGTGTTCATGCACCCCGACTTTGCCAAGCGTTGTAATGCTACCATCAGGTTGAAAGCTACCCCGCGGGAGGTCCGCGTCATTGACGGCCGAATTATCAGTTCTGGACTCATCATTCACGAAGCAACCGTGGACCTGACTGTGGATGGTCATTAGGAGAAGCTACTTGCCGACATTACCAACACGGGGCGATACGACTGTATCCTGGGCACCCCTTGGCTTGTCCGCCATGATCCAACCATCCAGTGGTCTCAGCGAAAGGTGCTGTTCGACTCTCTTTATTGCCAACRTACGTGTTTCGGTGGCTTACTCCAGGAGAAAAACCGCGAGGAGAAACCAACAATTTACCAACCACGACCAACTGCCCCCACCCGGATGTTGGCGACAGTATTCCATCAGTTAACGCGGGAAGCAACAATTTATTGCCTAGAGATTTCTGAGGTGACCTCTGTCGAGCCTGCACCTATTCCGGCGGAGTATGCAGACTTAAGTGATGCTTTCAGTGAAGAGGCGGCTAACGAGCTTCCAAACCATGGTCCCGCGGACATGAAGATAGACTTCAAGGAGGGCCAGGAACCTTGTAATACGGGATTGCGTCCTATGTCACCGATTGAGTTGGAGGAGCTTCGACGCTATCTCGAGGAAAACTTGGGCAAAGGGTGGATCCGACGGTCCAAGTCCCCTGCGTCAGCTCCTATTGTTTTCGCCAGGAAGAAGGATGGCTCTATACGATTTCGCGTAGACTATCGCAACCTCAACAATGTCACGGTGCAAAACCGTTACCCATTACCCTTGATTCCCGAGCTCACAGATCGCCTGACTGGTGCAAGTATATTTTCAAAGCTGGATGTTTGCCAAGCTTATCATAGAATCCGCATGACTCCTGGGCATGAATTCAAGACGGCTTTTAAAACTCGTTATGGGCTATATGAGTATTTGGTCATGCCATTTGGGTTAACCAATGCCCGACACAATTCCAAGCTCACATGCAAAATATTTTCAGCGACCTATTAGACATCTCAATGGTGGTTTACTTGGATGATATACTTATTTTTTCTGCCAATTTAGAGGCTCACCAAGCCGTGGTTCGTGAGGTCTTGAAGAGATTACACAAGCACGGCCTTTATGCAAAGGCCGCCAAGTGTGAATTTCATAAAGACTCAGTTGAATTTTTGGGCATGACAGTATCTGCTAGCAATCTTCAGATGTGTCAAGACAAAGTTCAAGTTATTAAGGATTGGCTGACTCCAACAACGGTGAAAGAACTCCAAGCGTTTCTTGGTTTTACAAACTTTTATAGACGCTTTATAGTGGACTATTCACACGTTGCAGTTCCCCTGGCAAACTTAAAACAAAAAGGCCAGCGCTTTCAGTGGACCCCTAYAGCCGATGCTGCTTTCACAGATCTTCAGTCCCGGTTCCTCAAGGCCCTGGTATTAATCCACCCCAACTTCGAGCAACCATTTGTAGTAGAAACARACGCTTCCGACACAGCCACTGGGGGCATCCTGTCTCAAAGGGGTGACGATGGACATCTTCATCCATGTGCATATCGGAGCTCTAAGATGAACCCAGCCGAAAAAAACTATGACATTTACAACAAGGAACTCTTGAGCATTGTGCTAGCATTCCAAGATTGGCGCGTTTACCTAGAGGGCTCCCCCCACCAGGTTCGTGTTATTTCCGATCATAAAAACTTAGAACAATTTCTATTTACGAAACACCTCAGCAAGCGTCAAGCTCGTTGGTCTGAGATGCTTTCGGCCTTAGATTTGGTCATTCACCATCGGCCAGGATCTTTGAATGGAAGGGCAGATGTATTATCTCGACGCGTAGATGTCACGGATGGGACAGATGAAGAGCCTCGGCCTTTCTTGCGCCTAGCTTACTTGGAAAGACTTGAGCCGGTGTGGACTGACGCCCGCATCTTACTCAGATAAAGGCAAGCCTGAGAGAGGACTCCAAGCTTAGGCCAATATTGGCATTCTTTGAAAGCAACCCGGAAGCAGCACCTGCAGATCATTCGCCGTCGATTTCAGGCTTACACATGGGAGGACGGCCTTCTCCGTTTTGAAGGGGCGGTTTTTGTTCCCAACCATGAGGAACTCCACCGTCAAATTTTGCGCTCTCGCCACAACGCCCCTGTTGCAGGCCACCAAGGACGTGCAAAGACCCTCGAGCTGGTGTCTCGGGATTTTTATTGGCCAACATTGTGCCGTTACGTTCTCCGCTATGTCGATGGCTGTGACACTTGCCAACGTTCCAAGCCCACCCACCATGCTTGCTTATGGCTTTTGCAACCTATTCCCACCGTCGACGCTCTTTGGAAAAAAGTAACAGTGGATTTTATTGTTAAACTTCCTATGAGCAGTGGTTATGATTCTATATTAGTGGCGGTGGACAAAAATACCAAGCTGGCTCACTTTATTCCTACGACAGAAACCATTGGTGCTAATGGCACGGCGTCACTATATTTACAACACATATGGAAACTTCACGATACTCCCCAAGACATTATTTCTGACCGAGGGACTGTTTTTGTCTCAAAGTTCGTGCGCCGCTTATGTCAACTACTATGTATTAATCCTTCTACAACTATGGCGTTCCATCCTCAATCCAACGGGCAAACAGAAAGAATAAACCAAATTTTGGAACAATATTTGCGTATGTTCACTACTCGACGTCAGGATGATTGGGCCGACTTGCTTCCGTTAGCGGAATTTGCATATAATAACTCCACTCATTCATTGACCAGCTTCTCCCTGTTTTATGCAACATACGGATATCATCCTGTATTATCTTTCACTACTCTGACCTCGACCACCGTTCCGGCAGCAGAAGACCGCATAAGGCACCTTCAAGAGGTGCACAACGAGGTGAAGACTATGATTGACCTTGCAGGTGTGCAAGCCCAACGCTATTACAACCAAGGAGTACAGGTTCAACCCACATTCCAAGTTGGTGAGAAGGTATTCCTACGACATGAGAATATTTCAACTACAGCTCCTTCCAAGAAATTGGCATCACGATTCCTCGGCCCATTTCCAATTATTGCCAGACTTTCCGACTTGGTTTACAAGCTTAAACTCCCCAAGACCCTCCAAATTCATGATGTGTTTCACGTTAATCTTCTACAACGGCACCACGAGGACACCATTGAGGGGCGGCGTCGACAACCTCCTCCACCGATTATTACGGCCAACGGGAATGTTCAGTGGGAGGTCCATGCTGTCTTGGACTCTCGGGTGCACGGCCGGTGGCGGAAACTACAGTATTTAATCAGTTGGGAAGGATATGAACCCGAGGAAAACTCTTGGGAACTAGTGGAGAATCTGCAGAATGCGGCTGACGCGGTTCGGGATCTCCATCGCTGGCACCCGGATGCGGTAGGATCAACCCCGCTTAGGAGGAGGGCCCGCGCCCTTAGACCTTATGGGGGGATAATGTTACGAGTAGACACTCGTCTGGACTTACTAGTGCTTAGCAAGGAGGTAGTTAGAACGGTTATGGTGTCTTCCTTATAGCAAGTGAGAGGAGGCCTTCCCTCTCACTTGTCATCTTGTTTACTTATGAGTATTATTAATATGAGAAACCTTGGTTCATGATGTAAGAGTGTCGACATGAATGGATCCCTAACACCATGCCTAACTTGAACCCTCTAAAATGAGTTTTGAACTACAATACACCATTCAATTTTTTTTAAATCCATGAGGTAGAATTTAGTTTAGAATTTAATGAAACTGCCACTATTGKATTTATGACACACTCTATTTCTTCCAAAAATATTTAMAATTGAAAGAAAGACTCAATATTTGAGAATTGGCAACTTAAATACGACGGATAATAACAAGAAATTATCACTTGAGTCATTAGGTTATTAGGGGTTAATCAATTTATTCACACAATACCCCAAAAGATGATTTCCACATGACCAACCCCTCTTCAGACTTCTGCAAGTTACTGGAGCAAAACACTCCGCATTCATACACCAAGTATTTTTGATTTAGCTTGTTGACCGTAAGGTAGACTGCTCTTAAAGCGCCCATGCTCTAAAAGCGATCATGATGCAGAGGTACATTTTGCTTTCTTCAATGTACCAACAATGTACATTTCAAGAGGTGGTCGCTTTTAGTGACCACTTCATTACAACTTCAAAAATTTGACTAATTCTTGGAAGGTCCAAAATATGAAACTACTTGGGTTAGATGCCAATTCCTTTTTCCTTTCTAAGTACTGGAAATTGTTTTAAAGAGTTCAACTTCCCTAAAAACGCAATTAGCTCTTAAATGGTCGTTGTAAGAGTAGTCTACCTTACATCAAGGTCTGATTTGGCACTTAGGTGCACATCCAAATTGAATTTCCACATTAGATTCTCAGAGGTCTACATCACCTCACACCAATTGTGAGCTGCCACATGGCACTTTTTATACAAAAAAATGACCACATTATTTCCAAATCTGACCTTCACGTATTTTATGCTTGGTTAACAACGGAATTCTACAAGAATTTTACATTCTATGGTAATAAGAAATTATAGACACCATGAGAATCTGCTCAATCAATCGGAATATATGGAAGTCAGTGCCATTTTCTTTGCAATAACAACTTGCTTGATGGATAGATGACGGAACTTGCTTGGTCAGTCACCACCCGCCAGTGGGACCCGCCACTCCTTAAGTCCTCAAGTCCTCATCCCCCGGACCAGGACCCCGGCAGGGTTTTACCCAATAGTAACCTACATATCCATCAATGAAATTTAATCATTTGGTTTTAAAGAAAAAATGGTATAGAACTGCAGTATAACACATTAAAAATTTAAAAAAAAAAATTAAAGCTCCCCCTGGGAAAGTAGGAAACCCAACTACCTGGATCTCTCAAAAGCGTCACGCATGGAACAATTTCTCCTGTGATTGTGGTGGAACACGTTTTTTTTGTCAGTCACCATTTAAAGGTAACTTACCAAATGTCTAAAGCGTGGACTGAGAATAATCATTGACCCTGCCACAAACAAACTCGTTGAAGAACTCTGTCTATCATAAGTTTCTTACATGTATCTGTGGTTTTTTTAATGCACTGGGTTTCCCATTTGTTTTCAAGACAACAAATAAGTTTCTTACAAATTTATGGCACTGATTAGTTAGTGGATGAGCAGGACCATTACTGTACTGTGGAGAGAGGGCAAGGCGACCTAGTATGAGATTTTTGATGTGCATTCTCGGGGTCTTTACCCCTTAAAAGGACAGACCGATCACCACGGGGAAAGGTGGAGTGCAAAATGTAGTGCTTGACTGATGGGAAAAACACTGTTCACGCACATGTTTAGTTTTGGAAAAATTGTACAAACAAATACATGATGCTACCCATTCAAAAATTGTGAGAAGGGCAGTGTGGCACAAAACACATTCATGTGAAAATCTTTGCTATCTTCATAGAATTAGGGCTACCTAAAAATATGGAAGCAATTAAAAATACTAAATTTGACTTCCCATGATGGTTGACATATGTGTGGTCACTTTGAGGAAAAGAACAGATGAAAATTAGCGAGTGTCCACTCACCAGATGAGATTTTGGTCATCCAAAGGTTGCAAAACGTCCACCTTGTCCTTTAACCCTTGAAGGACGGACTGGTGTCCGTGGAAATCATGCATTTTGATACCATGTGACATCATCTCCTTTGAAAGAGCTAAATATATTCATTGGAAGTCAAAGTACTAGAAAAGATCTCCCCTTTCCACCCCTAATACCAAGGATGAATGATTGCAATTCTGTCCTACAAGGAAAGATTCTTTGCCTTTCATCGGACGCAAAACGTCCTCGGCGTCGTTTAAGGGTTAAGGGTTAATTCTTGAGCCTCGGGCAGTGCATGCATACAGTCTTGAAGCTCCAATTTGGGCGTGCATGAAACACATGCATGCATTATATGGATGAAATTAGTAATTTTATTTATTTATTTCATCTGTCGTATGAGAATTCATCCAAAAAGAGCAACTGTAATTGAATAAGGGTTTAAAGGGGACCCATATTAATTAATGGCATCACCTCACATTATACAAATATGTACCGTTGTTGTACATCAATAGATATTGATTTAGACTCATCAATTGAGACTATAGGTACTTGTCCAAAATCCCATTAGGGACAATGGTCCTTTAGGGGTTAAGAAATTCACAGGGTAGAATTTAATTTGGAATTTGGTGAAACTACTATTGTTGGATTTATAATGTAATCTATTTCCTAGAAAAAAAATTACTGAAACAAAAACTCAAATTTTGAGAACATGAAACTAAAAAAAAGACAGACAACAACAAGAAATTGGTCACTTGGGTCATTAGGTTATTCAGGATTAACCCTTGAAAGACAATTGGGGTTTCTCTATACAACTCATATTTTGCCTTATAACTCTTCAGTTGTCATTTAATATGTGAATTGCTATACATTTTTATTTATGTACTATCATGATTGTTAATTTATTTTGTATTAAAAAATATTTTGTCAATTTGTTTTTGATCAAATACCACTATAAATATTCATAGTATAATATACAACCGCAAACGGCTTTCAAGCCTTTCTAGGGAGAAGCAAATAATTCACATAAAAGGTGATTTCCACAATGAACACCCCCTCATTCTAATGTTAGTCATATTGGATAAAGWGCATTGCTCTAAACAATCATCATCCACCGACTGAATGATGAGTTCAAACATCTACAGTAAAAACACTCAAAACCATCAATATAAACAATTTAGCATAATTAGAGGCACATTTTCCTAAAATAATATCTTTATAGTATTAGCAAGTGAAAATCATGAATATTTAATAAATTAGATTTTTCGGATGTGGTATATATTTTCAATGAGTTTTCAAAGTGCCAGCTCACTAGACCATATAGGTGGATCCTAAATTGAAATTTGCAAAAATCAGAAGTCAATTAATCATAGTTAAGTATGTGCCCTTCAAATGCATTAGCATATTAGAATTCAGCATTTGAAAGGCACACTAACGAAAGTTTAGGGACACATTTAGTGGTAGTCTAGTGTACAAGAATGGGAACAAAGACGCTTTTGGGTGTTTGTCTACCTTAGTATTGTTTGGGTTTACAATATTGTCATCTAAACATTTTAGCTTGTTTATTTTATGACCGCAAACTAAACAATGAGATTTTACAAGAATTTTGCATTCTATTGTAAGTTGGATACACCCAAGAATGCCACAAATTGGTAATGTGCCTAGTTAATATTATTAGGCTGGTTAGATTTTCATATTGTCTTGTTGGCAAGTGAAAGGAGATTCCAATGCACCAAAGAATGCAACATTTGGATACAATATGCAAAAGTTATGAAGGGTCAAAGTTTGGTTCTAAAAGCATTTCTTCCACATAGATTCATAAATGATTCTTGAGATGCCGGTAGAATCTAGAGATGGCACTTTTAGATTAGGGGCGATTTTTGGGTGCCTACCTTAATCCATAAACGACGCTACGGCCAGTTCCTGGTCGAAGAATGAGAGAGTATCTTTTTGTACAGGGCAAAAGTGCAACTATTCATCCTTAGAATTAGGGGTGGAATGGGACTAAGATCCTCTCCAGTAGTTTGACTTCCAATGAGTGTTTTTTGAATGTTTTGAAATCAATGATTCCCAGTTTCCCACGGTATCAAAATGGATGATTTCTGCGGTCACCAATCTGTCCTTTCAGGGGTATGAAACTGTAGACACAGTGAGAATCTGCTCGATCACTGGAATGTATGGAAGTCAGTGCCATTTTTCTTTGCAATAATAAGTGCTTGAGGGAGGGAGGTTGCCCGAGGGATGGAGGATGACGACGGAGATCTCAAACTTGTACTCACTTGCTTGGTCACTCAAACAAGCACTTGATCATCCACCATTCAAAAATCACACCCTAAACCGCCAGCGGGACCTCCTCAAGACCTCCTCCCCCAAGTGACTAACTCCCACCGGAACCACGGCCGTGCGGGCACTAACATGGCTGGTTGGCTTTCAGGTTTCATCCCTACCCAAATTTAAATCTACTTATCCCAAGGTTTTCTTTGAAAAACGAAATGGTTTATTTAATTTATAGCACCTAAACCCTACATCGGAGCGAGTAGGGTTTAGGCCTGAAGCGGAGTGCCTTTAGGCGCATAGCTTGAGTACGTGGCACGTAGCGTCCTTTAGGGTGAATATGAAGGGATAACCTCTACTATTAGCTAGGACCTTTTGGTTTCATAATATAAAATATAAAATGATTGACGTTACATTACAACTAAGCTTAGGACCCCAACCGTCCAGAAACAATCATAGTTTTTTCCTCAAAAAATGAGGGTGCTGGCCAGGAGGTATAAATTCCACGTGACTTGATGGACTACAAAGGAAGCGAGGGCCACGGACAGCATCCCAACCCTCCATCCCCTTGGGACATCCCCTCTAAGGCCATCCCACCCCATGTTAGCGCCCTCACGGCCATGGTTCTAGTAGAAGTTAGTCATCGGGGACCTCCTCCCCCGACCCCAACCCTAACCCTACTAGTGTTTTACATAGTCGTAACTTACGTGTTGGCCGATTATGTTTTGGCTTTGTGCAATGAAATTTAATCATTTGGTTTGAAAGAAAAATGGAGTAAGTTATAACTTAGAACTTACTATAAGAAAAAAATTTAACTCGCTCTTGGAAAATAACCAAGAAACCCAACAACCGATAGGTAAGTTTAGGTACCCAGCGGATCTCCCCATAGCACTGGTCACACAGATGCATGGAACAAGTCTCTCATGTGATCAGTGTGATTGTGGGGGGCTTTTTTGGGTGCACCCAAAAGAGTCCCCCATATAATTTATTAGCCCTCCATGATTTTTTTTCCATATTGACCAGCCACCCTCCTCTTCTTATAATTTGAATTGTTGAATGTGGGTGCAAACAATATGGGATATGTCCCGCAGCCCATCAATATTGTACCATATGCATACGCATATCCATATACCGCAATTGTATGCATATATGTGTAGTATCTATATCATATTTGTATCCATATCTATACCTGTATCCGTGCCCATACCCATATCGAGCTCTCATTTTTTCCTGGGGTGGGATCAATTAAATTTCCCAATGGCAGGTTTGTGTGGCTGCCTCTTTTCAGTGGATAGTGATTGTGGTGGAACAAGTTTTGTTTGTCTTCACCATTTAACAAAATTTACCAATTGTCAAGAGTGGACCAAGACTAATCATCATCCTGCCACGAACCCATTGAAGAACTCTGTCTATCATAAGTTTCTTACAAATTTATGATACAAATTTTAATAAGTTTATTAGTGGATGAGTGGGCCCTGTAGAGTTTGTTTGTTTGACAAGAGAAGCAATTGATTTTGTACTAGTTTTTGATGTGCATCCTCAGGGGTCTTTATTTCATGAATCTTGGGCAGTCAGTGCATGTGTGCTGAGTCTTGAAGCTCTAATTTGCGCATGCGTAAATTGAAACACATGCATGCAACATACGGATGAAATCAGTAATTATATTTATTTCATCTGTCATATGTCTCAAGAGAAATGGGGAGAAATGGGGAGAAGTGGGGAGTCGGTATACTTAAGCCTTTGAATTTATTTGTTTAGTATTGAATCACCATTAAGGTAGAAGGCTCCAACTCCCACTGGGCATTTTGAACGAAACATGAAACAGAGGTACATCTTGCTTTCTTCAATGTAAAAAAATGTACAAAATGTGTACATTTTAGGAGGTGGTCGGTTTTAGAGACCTATGACATTTCAACTTCAAAATTTCATAACTAATTCCACAAAGCTCAAAAAAAATATGAAACAACTTGAGCCACATGTCATTTCCTCTTGTCTTTGAACAAAAATTTACTAAAAAATATTTCAAGATGTTTGACCTCTCCAAAATTCAGTGCTTAGATGGTCGCTTTATGGACCTCCTACCTTATGGGAAAATTTTCATTCAAGGGCAAAAAGAAATGTGAATTTGTCATTCTTGGATCTCCTACCTGGTGATCATTGGGCTTTGATTTCACTAGAGTGCAGTGCCAAACGCTAGGCCCTACTAACACCAAAAAGATGATTTTTTTTTCTTTGACACATGGACAATTTCCATTGCAGGGGAAAAAAAGCAAAAAGATAAGAAAGCCAAGATGACAATTCAAGAACTGGGTACGCAACGCSGGACAATATATCATGTCCATGAAATGGGCCCCACAGGCTATATTTACCCCAGGGGAAAATGCAAGAATTTTTAATTTTTTGTATAATTTATTTTTTTGCAATTTTTGAATTTAGATTTGCAATCAAAGACCCCAAATTAGTTAGGGGAGGTATAGAACATATCCTAGTGATGGCTCAATATAGGGGGCTTTTATTTACCTTTACCCACAAACATTACCTTGTGGGGCCCATTTCGTGGGCATGATTTAGTGTCCTGCGTACGCAACACATTCTTAACCTCTATAGTCCCATTGTCCCCTTGGGGGACAAATTGGATTTTGGGCAGGTTCCTGTGACTTTGATTTTTTAAGAATGTTTTTGAAACTTTCTCATAAGATAGGAAAACTGATTAGCTTTGTGGAAATATAATTTTTATTTCAATTGGTGCCCCGAAGCAAAAGTTATACCACTAAACCCCTAAAATTGAACTCGGCGGGCAACAAATTTTTTTTTGCAAAAATTCAAAATTAAATTTTAATTTCTTTTTCTTCTTGAAATGATATATTTTTGTTTACATGTGAAGCTTTGATTCATTCTATTTGGACTAGTAATGAGAAAGTTATGGACAATCTTGTTTTTCGGGCAATCTAAGCATGTTCTTGAAAAAAAACTTATAGGATTCACAATGTGTTCAAAAACTCTTTCTTTTTCAACTTTGAATGCTAATATCTTCCAATCTATACTGTCAAACTTCATGAAATTTTTACCACATGATTTGAAACAAGTGAAGTACAAGATCCTACGGTTAGATTTTAATAAAAATCCCTTTTTTGTTTTCTTGGGTGAATGCAACAAAAATGGCAGTTTTCTGTGGTTTTTGACAGAAAAATGGCCTTGGGACTTCAGGGTTAAGCCATCCTATTCACTTTCAAATGTTGGCCTACTAAGCCATTAGGAGGTCCTTAAAGTGACCATTTATCAATTTATTTGCAAATTTTGGGTCTTGCACTTCTTAAAATATTTTTCAATAAATTTTCCTTGAAAGATAAAATGAAATTTGCATTGAATTCAAGTGAATTAGTTATGAATTTTGAAGCTAGAATCAAGCAAGGCTCTAGAAGCATCCACCCCTTGATACGATATGTTTTGTATTGGTACATTGATAAATGCAATTGGTACATTAAAGCAAGCAACATGAACCCCTATAATAGAGAATGCTTCAGAGCCTAGTCACTTTATGAACCACCTATTTTATTTGAGCAAGGGTTGTTTTGACTCATTTATTATACCATTGATTTGAATTTGTATTAGTGTGCCTTATGCTGTTGCCACATCTAAAATAAATATTTTTTTTTCTAATTTTTCAATTCATTAAAAGCTTTAAAATTCAATGAAGTTCACACCATAGTGAGAGAGGTTGTGTTCTTGGTATGAAAAAAAAAACTTTGTACACAAAGGAGTGCAAGGATTTTGTTTTGTAGTATTTAGATATGCAATGTAAAAATTATGATTTTTTCAGAATAAAAGATATTTTAATTCAAAATTTTATTTTAAAAAATACATAACTTTTACACATGAGGTCAAAATGCTACAAAATTAGTACAAAAAGTGCAAGGGATTTGTTTTGTAGTGTTTGCACGTGAAATGTGAAAGTTATGTTTTTTTCAAATTAAAAGATAGTTTAATTCAATTTTTGAATTTATTAAAACTTTGAAATTCAATCACTTTCATATTGTAGGTCCAAACACCACAAAACAAACTTTGTGCACCCTTCGTTGCAAAGTGCTTTCCAATGGTACAAAGATTGTCATCTAACGCCTCAAGTTTTCTTAGGTTTCAATGTATCAATAGTGATAGCTTATGATCATAGAGACATGAGCCTAAGAGCCTTGAACCTAGTTGTAGGTATGTATCTACAACCATGTGAAGGTGTTTTTGACATATGTAGCTATAACATAGATAAACTATGACATAAAAAGAATCTATAAAATAGGTACCTATAATATAGACACCTATAACCATAGAAATTGTCTATAATATAAAATTATAGGCTCATGGGCTCAAAGATTCTATGCTCATATGGTAGCACTCCCTTTTAATTTATCAAACAAACAAACAAATTTGAAGTTTGGACTAGAGTGCCTTGTGTAGTTGTCACGAATTGTTGTCATAGTCAATATATAAGCATTAGAGGATTTTGGGGCTTATAGAAGATTGCAAGTTCCCGTAGTGAAGGAACTTTGGAAACTCTACCACATAAGCAGTGAGGACACTAAATCGTGCCCATGAAATGGGCATGTTGGCTAGATTTATCGCAAGGAAAAACAGAGGAATTTTTTATTTTTTGCACAACTTTAATTTTTGCAATTTCTCAATTGGGTTATGCAATAAGAGACCCCAAATTAGCTTGAAGAGGTTTAGAACAAACCCTAGTGACGGCTCAATACATGGGGCTTTTTCTTACTTTCAATCTCAGAGAACCTAAACATTATCTTGCGGGACCCATTTCATGGGCATGATTTAGTGCCCTGCTATAAGTAGTCTAATGTGGTCAAGCAATTTCCAAGTCAAATAACAATTTTTAATTGATTTTTCAATTTTTTTTTAATTTTTTCAATTTTTCAGTTTCAATTATATTATATTATATTCTAACAAGCAGTGGCTAGTTTACAACATGATGAACGAGCCTAGAACAATCTTCTAAAGCCTTAAAACAACCCTAATGCCCTAATGTAAAAGTTATTTGTTATTAAACTAAACCACAATAAAATCAAAATTCAATAACTTTCACACCGTAGGTCCAAATGCCATGAAACAAAGCCCATGCATCCCTCATCACTGAGAGCTTTTCGATGGTATTAAAAATGCGACTAAGAATGCACCGTCTAGGAGATCTCACAATAACAARCAAACAACCTAACTCGATACTTCTAAACTCCTACATTTTAAAATTAAAGCAAACTACAATATTATTAAAGTCATCTAGGATATTGTTTACAAAACATTATTGCATAATTAAGAGCGCTAGTATAAAGGACGAGGTGTTGGATAAATTGGAAAAAATAAAAATAAAATTCCTTCACTTTGACTATTAATATTTTGCAATCTATAAATACAATTAAACTTTAAAAAATCCACATGTTCTAATAGTAGTCTAGTACAATTTTTTCAAACTTTCTTAGAAAGTTAATTGTAATCTAAAAGACTGACGTAATTAATGAAGCATCTATTGGAGAAATTGACCTTATAAAAGACCAACATGTTCCTTCCCTTCATAAATTCTCAAGTCTCCATATAGCAGCAAGGTCGTTTGACCCCACTACAATTAGATGGACTGCAGTAGTAAGCACCATGCTAATGCGTAGTTTTGAAACCACAACCATCTTACCTCTCCAGTATGCCAAGGCTACAAGTGCCTCATATACTTTTTCAACAAATTTCAAAAATCATGAATGTTTTACAAACCAACATATTGTGTTTAAATTTCAGAAATATATGTCCAAAATCGTCTACATAGGTACCAATCTAAATTCTAWTTCATTATTTTGGAATATTTGTCTTTAGCCAAAACTGGATTGTTTACTAAAATTACATTTGTCTAGGTATCATTAATTCTTACACTCCACAAACACTTTGGGGTAAACGATCATAAGGATTTCCAAGGTAATCAATTTCCATACTTCAAGAGTGAGCAACACAACTTGATAACATCTAAAATCCTTTTCTTAATCTTCATTTTTTATTTTATACAATTAAAATGTAAATACACATGTCACCAAAGGATGTCTAAATCTAGTTTTTTTTCAAATTCGTGGGGAGGAGACGAAATTTGAGCATCATTCACATCTTGCAAAACTCATTTATGGGTCCCTCCTTACATCTATTTTGTTTGCTAGTGGCAACAAAATAGGCACCAAAGTTTCCCTCTATGTTTTCTCTCATGAAGTATCCTATGTGTGTTGATGAAGCAACATATCTTCACCTCCAAAATCCAATTCCGATGCCCCCTTTATTGTGAACAGAGAAATTAAAACTCTACTATAAATTCTTAAAGTGAAAAAATAGTTTAAACAAAATTGAAAATTACATCCTCAATTGTTGCAATTGAACAATRCTATTTAAAATATATTTGAAGGAACCACTCAATGTATGATTAGGTCCTATATTAAATAAGTTGAAAGTTGTTTTTGTAATTGTAGCATAGCATTCTTAATCTTATGATCCCCCCTGTTACTTGCAAAGAAGGTAAAATCCCTTCTCGTACGCCAAGAAAGATGAATGTGGATCTTATGCACTTAAAGTAGGCACCCCATTCTTGACCCACCACCACCACCACCACATTTTCATAGTATAGGTTGGTGTATTTCCAATTAGTTGTGGTTTACATTACAACTCACAACTGACACATATTAGCTAGAGCAACATAAATGTCCAAAGAGTGTACATTGAAAGCATAGAATGATCACAATATGTACATTGAAAGCCACAATTATTCTCTTTCATTGATTTTGTAACAATCTTATGATTGGAAATAGAATGACCTATATAACAAGAATAGATTTTACAAAATCTTCATGAAAAAATTTATAGTAATTTCATTTTTGACCAAAAAAAATGTAAAAATTTCAAATCTTTCTAAATTGAATTTCCTTGCACATATTTTCCTTCAACACACCCATCCTGTAGATATGCCAAATGTCTTAAGTGGTTGGAAATGGGTTTCCATCCTATAATTGATGATTCTTAGGGAGGACCCCCCCGAAATGCCAAGAAAGGCAAAGCCCCCTTGACTGGAGATCAAGAATGTTATACAGTTTGCCAAAAATTGAGAGAAGTGATGAGAAGTTGGCAAACAAATTCAACACGATTAAATACTTTGTCACCTACATTCCATAATGCG
The DNA here is from genome assembly GCA_006891605.1 of Pleurozium schreberi. NCBI lineage: Eukaryota > Viridiplantae > Streptophyta > Bryopsida > Hypnales > Hylocomiaceae > Pleurozium > Pleurozium schreberi. The sequence continues at coordinate 56,740 of VACF01002261.1, forward strand.
CACAAGGTAGAAAATTTATTCTAATTTATATTTTATATGGTATTTTTATGTTTTCTTATTGAGGAATTGAGATGCTAGTTTCAATTACCATACAAATAGAACTTCTAATAAGCCAAGGGGTACAACCAGTCTAACACATTACTGCAAAGAGGTTATTAGAATTAAGAAGGGTCATTTGCTCTCATGTTGTGTGTATGTGGGCTAGGCCAGGATTGGTCTGACACAATACTATAGACTTTTATTAGTTCAAAGAGTGAGGATTATTAGAAGTTCTACAATATATGTAATGAACCAAATCTAGTTATTACAAATGTATTTAAGGAAGAAAAAAACTAAAAATATTTTAAATTATATTTGTTTTATTTTTGCTACCCAAGCTCAACATAACACTTTTTTTTTTTCTTACCATGGCATAATTTTGTTGCAGAGCACCGATTGAAAAAAATTTAATCTGTTCCCCTATTTAAGAAAAATGTTCCAAAAATTGAGTCCAAACATGAGATGGTGAGGGTACCAAAATAGATGGGATGCTTGTTGGATTGGATAAACTGAAGATTGCCCATCCTGTAAAAGACGGTGGCAAGTTGTGCACCATGACACAACAATAGGCCATGCCCCTACTTTCAATTCCAAACTTTTCATTTCGTTTCTATTTTTCATTTTTTTTTAGAAACAGAAGGGGCAGGCCCAGTCCTTATCAACCCTGTAAAAACGGGATAGTCACCATGGAAATCATCCTTTTGGGTAGAGTGTGAATCATGTACTTTAAAAAAAATAAAAAATAAATAAACAATCATTGGAAGATAAATTGCTATGCAAGATCTCCCCTTTTTGCACAAAATTCCAAGGATGAACCTTTGATCTTTTGTCTTGCATGAGAGGATTTTTGGGGTTAAAAAGAGAGATACACCACCACACCAAGGGCCAAAAGACAAACACATGGGTAAAAAAAAATGAACAAATCAAAAGCTAATTAAGATTATGAGGTTGAGGAATGAGAGCATCCCCACCAAATCATTCCCTATCTCTATCTCCATCTAGATGAAAGGGGACTAAACATGACCAGGGTGAATTGACCCCCTTATTGCCTTGTTTTTTTCCCTTGGATAAAACATTGAATTTTTTTTATCTACCACATATGATAAAATATGTAAATTCTGGATTCATATTTGCAATCAAAGATTCCTAAATAATTAGGGGAGGTGAAGAAATACAAAATTTATGTGGCACAAAATAGGGGGCAATTTCTACATTTACTTTTAGACGGGTCAGTAAAGGGGTCATCTAGTGTTGCAATAGTTTTTTAGTATTATTGCTATAATAGTGAGTCCAATGTTGTATTGTTTTAGTACAATGTTATAGCCGGTAAGTACAAGCATTTGTAACGAACATGTGGCTATATTGGGGCAAATTTGAGTTCAAAATAAGTCTACACGCAGGTGAAGTTGGTATATAGATAAGTGAAATTGAGTTTCCTRTATAAGCCTTAATATATAGAATCCAATCTTGTCATCTTTAAATATTTTTGGATACTTGCCCTTAATGGAGGGGTCTTCTTTACTTGAATGAATTTCATCCAGATAGGGATAGGAATACTTTCCTATGGGGATGCTTGTAAGRCCTCTATTAGGTGACCTTTTGCCCTATACAATTTGCATACTTTGCCTGCCAAGCCAAGTCCTGTCAAAATTGTCTCAAAATCTTAGCACTAATTTTTAAATTACTTTTGGTTTACTTGACAACCTTCATTCAAGCGGCTTTAACACATTATGTACCCAATCCCCTTCATTTTTAACCATTGTTGTTGATTAAAAGTCCAATTGTTGAATTGCATCAAATGATTGAGATACAAATACATGCAAGCTAGGACGAACCAAATTTGCTTTAACCTTTTAATCCACAAGGGGGAGGTCTTCAATGATAATGGCTTGCTTCTAATTGAATGGCTTCTACGGGCTTACTTGGTTACTTCTACACTGAAGAGGGGTATTAAGGGGACCCATACTAATTAATTGACATTTCACACTATATAAATATCTACCTTTGTTGTACATCAACAATGATTGAAGTGTCCGGGGGTTGTACATCATGTTCAAACATCTACATTTTTCTTCATTTACTCCCTTTTAATTGTTTGGTCCCCTTAATACCCCTATTCACTGTAATAAGAAGCTTGTTCGCTAGGGACATGGTCCCACTCCCAATTCTTTTGGAGATGAGGGCATTTCCAAAATCTAAGTAAAATAGACTCTTCAATTTTAGGAACACAAAAGTTGCAAGCTCAGTCTCCAGCTTTGGTAATATTTTTACAACAAGCATAAACTACAATTCCCTTGTGTCAATTAATAAACCAAATAATTGTTGCTTCCTTTCAATATCTTTTTTGTCATTCCATAGGGTTTTTTTGTCTAAAATTGAATCTTATTGGGAGTAAGGTAAACCAACCCATGACAAGCAAAAAATTCATTATGAACACTTAAGGAATGACCCATTAAAGTCTTGCACCAACCGATGACAAACTTTCTTCAATAAATGAGATTTGGACTACATTAGGTTGAATTAGTAGCCACAATCACTATCTAAAATGGTGGTGATGGAGTGATTAATGATTGCAATGAGAATTTTCATCTTTAGACTACAAACTCATCAAGTAAAATGACATTTTTAGGCCTTCATGCTATGGCCATGGTAGGAAATATTGTGGTTGCTTTAGGTGAGTAAGATGGCCATTATGGATGCACTTTTGTGGGTTTGGGGGTAGTCCCCTAGTGACTAAATCCCACCGAAACAAGGGCCGTGCGGGCGCTAACATGGGGGTGGGATGGCCTAGAGGGGATGGCCCAAGGGGATGGAGGGTTGGGATGTTGTCCGTGGTGTGCACTTCCTTCGGAATCCAGCCCATTCTGCCCACACCCTCATTGTTTGAGGAATATTTTTTTAATTTTTTCTTGACAATTGGAATCCAAAGTTTAGTTGTAATGTAACATTAATCATTTTATATATTTTTTTCTATAAACCAAAAGGTCCTAGCTAGTAGTAGAGGTTACCCCTTCATATTCACCCTAAACGGCGCTACGCGCCATGTATTGAAGCTATGTGCCTAACGGCACTCTGCTTGAGGGCTAGCCCCTACTTGCTCTACTCTGTAGAGTTTAGGTGCTACAAATGAAATAAACCATTTAGTTTTTCAAAGAAAACCTTGGGGTGGGTGAATTTAAATCCTTGATGGGCTGGACTTCGGAGGAAGCCCGGGCTACGGCTAGACCATCCCACCCCAGGTTAGCGCCCGTACAGCCCTGTTTTGGTGGGAGTTAGTTACTTGGAGGGTAGTCCAAAGAGTCTTTGGGGCCAATTAGGTAACACACTTCAAAAATTCATAACAAAATCATAATTTGTTAAAAATAAACAATCATGTTTCTCTTCATTTGGGTGATTGCAAGAAAGACTAGTACTATTTTGCGTCACAATTGAAATGACGGAGTTGTCATGTGCTATAACTTTTGAAGCATGAATCCAATTAATGTGAAATTTTTATTGGAGATGGATAACTTGATTCTAATTAGATCCCTTATTTTTCAGAATTTTTTAAAAATCATTTTGTATTTAAAATTGAATTTAGCTAATTTGTCACACTTTGCAGTTTAGGGGTTTTTAGTACTGGGGGGTATCTAAAATTAATGATCAAGAGCTGAAAATTTTGTGGTCTATTCCTACACTAGGAATGCATGAATCCACCGAAGGAAATTTACAAAAACATTATTTTATGTCCTCCATGTTCATGCAAACAGGGCTCCCTTGCGCGCACAGTTTTGAACATTGAAAATAGTTTGAAGATCATTCTTTTGGTACATTATCTTCACCAAGAAGTCTTTCCAAATTTCCAATTTTTAGTTTCTTAGAAATTCTTTTTTCCTATTTTTGACAAATTAAAACGTCAAAACACTAATTTTCATGAAATTTTGCACTTTTCTAGTTCTCCTACTTAGAAAATTTTTCTATAGTTTTCCTTCCTAGGGTACCTTCTTCTTAAAGGTATATACATTAAACATATTTTTCATATTTTTTTAAAATTGTTTTTCTAATTATACATTACTCCCCAAAAAATTATGAGTACTGTGGAAAACACTACAAAAACAGGTGACTCTTTCTTGCAATCACCCATTTCTCACATTTAGTTTTATATAAAAGAAATTTCAAAATTTTCAACAATGCTAACATGGCAAACTAGTCATTTTGCTTGTCAATATAGTTTAGCTTAAGGTAAAACAACCTAATGGAGCCAATCACACAATTCTAACATCTACTAGAGCCTTCCATATGCGTCAATCCACAGAGTTAGTAAGTCATTTTCTTTAGGCAATTAATTGGATGCTATTGTCAAGAAAATGATATTAAATTTACTTCTATTTATAGATGGTGTAAGGTTGATAAAGACGTGATTTGATAAATGTTGGTTCAAATAGGGTTAGTTGTGAATAAATGTGATAATAAGTTCCAACTTCAATCAATAAAAGAGGTGCTTCTAGAATGCTGAACTTGTGCTTTTAAATCACTCATTGAACAAGATTATTGATTTTAAACCTTTTTAATATGATTAGGTCCCCCCACCTACTATTGGTTTTATATCCCCTAACATGCATTTTCAGGCTACATAGCAATTTTTGGCCGGTACGTGTGACTAGATTTCCATATTTTTAGCTTGATTTTTAAGAGAAAGTGGGGACGAGGAATATCTTTCATATGTACTAAATTTCATGGCATTTGGAAATATGAGTCAAAAGTTATGGCCTAATATGTTACTTTTTTGTAAATGGGCAATCCAGGCAAATTAGAAAAAATCACTTTTTTCATTAAAATAAATTTTGAAATTGATTTTTCACAGTTAAATATATGTGGAAAGCTTTGAATCATTACATTTTTATCAATGAGTCAAAAGGTATGAGGAAATTTTGTTTGCAGTCAGTTATGGATTCTCTACTCTAAAATACATTTAAAGTCCTTATCTTACTCAATTTTTAGTATTTTGGGAAAATAATAAAATTATAGGATGTAGATTGTTTATTACAACATATCAACCATTGGGATTGGCATTTTCCAATTCCATAGTAAAAAAATTTAACACTTTTATTAGTATTTTGAATCGTTCTCTACTATTGTCTATTTACAATCTTTTTCCTATATGTTGTACAATTTCAAATGATTTGAAAATTTTCAAGCATGTGCCCAACTTGTCTAGGAATTAAAATCCAAAGAAGCACCACCATTTTGGACATTTTTCATAGAAAAGTGAGCTTGAAAAGTGCAGCTACCCGGTTTTTTGCAAGGGCCAAAAACTGCTTTCAATGAATTTAACCCCTAAAGTCCCAAGGCCATTTTTCTGTCAAAACCCATTGAAAACTGTCACTTTTGTTGCAGTCATTCATGAAAACAAAAAAAGAATTTTTCCTAAAATCTAACCATAGGATCTTGTACTTCACTTGTCTCAAATCATGTGGTAAAAATTTCATGAAGTTTGACCGTATAGATTGGAAGATATTAGCATTCAAAGTTGAAAAAGAAAGCTTTTTTGAACATTGGCTTGTAATTTCAGATGACTTTGACAGTCATTTATCAAAATTAATTGGGCTACAGACTTTGAATTCAAATTTTTTTTATTTTGAAGGATTGAGTTGAAAGTCTAGAGTTTTTTTTAAAAACAAACAAACTTGATTTTCAATCTTTAAAAAATTGTTAAGTAAGAATAGGTCCAAGATTGAAAGAAAATCAAAATGGTTACTAGCTCTAAGATGGGATTGAAAGACAATAATCCTAATGGTGAGATTATTCTAGAAAGTAAACTTGACCTTGTCCAACAATTGTTTATGAAAAATTGTGAAAATTGCATTCAAACATGAATCCTATAAGTTTTTTTTTCAAAAAGATCCTTAGATTGCTCAAAAACAAGATTGTCCATAACTTTCTCATTACTAGTCCAAATAGAATGAATCAAAGCTTCACATGTAGACAAAAATATATTATTTTTGAAAAACAATTTAAAAGTTTAATTTTGAATTTTTGCAAATTTTGTTTTGCTGCCCACCAAGTTCAGTTCTGGGATGTTTGTGGTATAACTTTTGCTCCCAAGCAGCAATTGAAATAAAAATTATATCCTTACAAAACTAATCAGTTTTTCTATCTTATGAGAAAGTTTCCAAAATTTTCATAAAAAATCAAGGTCATATGAACCTGCCCACCAAATCCAAATTGTCCCCGGAGGGGACAATGGGACTTTAGGGGATAAATGCTTATATCTTGCAATCTATGTGGTGGAAATTTCTGAAATTTTTACCTCGTGTTCTCAAGTCAACATACAACAAAATTCTATGGTTCTTTGTGCAAAAAAGTTTTTATTTTCAAAAATTTGATACTTGTACTAAAAATGGCAATTCTGAAGCATTTTTGGTGAAGAAAGAGTCCTCAAACTTTAGAAGATATTCTTGTATCAAATTTGTTTGAAAATTCATATCAATTTTAGTTCTTATCAGATTAATATGATTCCACTTCTATTTCATCCCATTCAACTAATTATTTCTTTGTAAAATACATGCAACGATTAGCACATTGCACAAGATACCCAAGTTGTAAATTCGTCTTGTTACAAGATGCTCTACCAGCCAATTGGAGCAATTTTATTTTTAAAGTTTGAATGGAATGCAAGATTTTAAAGGAGGTGTATCTCAAATTATAGACCATCCTTGCCATTCACTATACAAAATAGTGAATTTAGGTTGCCTTATCTAGAAAAGTTATTACATGATTAATCACTTGTGCATGTGGAGGTGCATGCAATTCTTTAAGTTTACTCCCAATACAAGGTAGATCAACCTATCTTTGCCATCTACCTATTCCCATCATCTGACTTTTGGTCCACTAGACAGAGAACGGGGCTTCTAAAAGCCATTGTACCTTTGAGAAACTGAATTTATCAGTGAGCAATGTTGGCCAGAATTTTAATATATTTAAAAAATATATTTTAACTATTTTAATTTAAAAAATTAATTTAAAAAAATGCAGTCCTACATGATGGCGGACCGTCAATCTTGTCGGATTGCAAAATTAAATAAATTTTTTTTTCCAGTTTCTCACTATTTTGCAATTTAAAAAAAATTCAACAACTCAATTTCAGGTGGTAGTGCAAAAATGGACACCTCCTAGAGGCTCCATTTCTTGCCTAATACTAACTCTACCATAGAACTCATCCAAATCCATTTATATTTATGACAATTTTAGTGTATTAATTCCAACTTGGATATCGTGTTAGTTCTTCATTGGTGGATGCTTAAGTGCTARTAGGTATATGAAATGGCAATTATAGGTTGTTTATAGGATGTTTATGACTCTAATTATGACCAATTTTGTAATTGATGCAGTCCACTTATGATTATGAAATTCTTAGAAATTAGAATTTAACTTGAAAAAGTGTAATTCCACTTAGGTTTGGTTGTGAAACAATGGCATACTTCTAAATAAAATATGCCATGCCCATCCTACTTTTGGCCCCAAGATATTCAAATTGCAATTCAAAGTGGTAATAAGGTAAGACAGCCCATTGTGGTCAGAATTTGGAGTTTGGCCTCATGCTACCGTTGAAATTTTTCAATTTTTCCCCCACTTAAAGACAAGTGTGAGAAACAGCAAGTGCAATTGAAATTATATATTTTCGATAAAATATGAATTTGCTAGGAATTTTTGAAGTGTTCAATTTTCCATGGCCCAACAGGGGCTGTAGACCACCCCATAGCCAACAAAATCTGAATCCATGATGGTCATCTCACTACCTAATGCAATCACAATATTTTCTAACATGGAATGCCTAAAAAGTCAATCCTTGTATTGAATTTCACACTGGAAAGTTGGAAGTGCCTTATGTGGTCACTAATCACTCCATCACTACCATGTAAAACATTGATTGTGGTCGAGATCTCACAAAACTAAAAAAACCTCAATGGGTCACTTCATAGGTGACCACTATGGAAGAAATAACCACAATAGGTTGTCTTACCTTAGATTGTTCTACACTAAACTACGTCCTCTCACCCATAATTCCAAGTCCAATTTTCAATATAGATTTGTCACCATTCCATTGGATAGTCATAAAAGAGTTATAACTCATAATGAAGTCCCTCTTTCTACACCCTTAGATTTGCCAAAAATACAAACATGGATGTAAGGTAGGCAACCCAAAATCGCTCTTGATTTAAATGCGCCATCTTCACACTCTATACATCTCCAAAATCATTTATGAACCTATATAAAGGAAACACTTTTAGAACCAAACTTTGACCCTTCATAACTTTTGCATATTGTATCCAAATGTCGCATTTTTTGGGTGCATTGGAACCTCTATTCACTTCCCAACAAGACATTATGGAAATTTGATCGACCTAATAATAGTAATTAGGCACAATACCAATTTGTGGTTGCTAGCCTTATGTGATGAACTATTAAACTTGCACTATTATGTCCCATAATACTCTTAAGGCTCCCGTCTCTCGACCATTATCTAAGTTAGTCCATAATTACCATGTAGGGACAACATTATTTGGGGGAGGATATTGTACGGTACTGGTAAATATTCATATAGTGTAAAATGTTGAGAAATTAGTCACGGACAACCGACAAATGTGTAAAAGTTAGAACTTTGTGCTCAGCTGTTGAGTGTCCAGTAAAGGCATCATCAAATTTGCTATTAATATACAGGCCCTAGTCTAATACTCTAATTTGAGTTATGCTCATTTTAGTTCTGCCAGAAATGCAGTCCTGTGGGTGCCATAAATTTCCACTAAAACTTGAGCAGTTATGTTCTTCATCAAATATCAATGAATCAATAAAAATTCATTTAGTAAAGAACAAATTTTTTGTTATTATTTTTGTGTTGCCATTGAGGCAAGTGTCACAATAATAAGTCAGGGTTTGACTTTAATTTGTTCCCAGCTCTCGGTCTAGTCACAATAAGCTTATTACCCTGGTTTACARATGCCAAACCAATTGCTTCCCAGCAGCCGAACATGAATTTCATGTGCCTCTCAACTGGGCCTTCAATCATATATGGTAGAACCACCAATTGACAACTACACTAAATTATAGTGAAATTCGGTTGCCTTTACAATTAGGTTGCCTTACCCCAAGAAAGTTACTCTACAAGCCATTAAAGTCAACAAACATTTCTACAAATACTTCCATTTGTATATATGGAGGCTCATGAGTTCCAACTACACCAACAACTAGTTTAAAAGTAGTGCATTCTTGTATAGTAACATTAAATATTTATATAGTGTAGAATGTCGAGAAATTGGTGAGGAGCAACCTAATTTCACTATTTAGTGTAGGGATCCATACCCAAGCTATAGGTGTAGTTATTTCCAAACCAAGGTTGGAACAAATTTTCAACCAAAGCTTGGAATGTGCTTTTTACTCCTTTTTCAAATTGGGACTAATAAGTTGATTGACGAATATTCCAAAGTAGTGAGCCGAAAGTAGTTCTTGAATGGTCAAAATTAGAAGACTCTATGTATTGRTAATGGGTTTAGGACAACTTTGGGCTTCCAAAACTCATAGTAATTTGAATTCAAGGGAATTTAAAAAAAAAATCGACAATCTCTGTGATTTCTATCTTTCTGCATGGCAAAGTTTTTACATTGTTGCATACTACTCAAAAACATGTACAAAATTGTTTAATTGGTCGACTATGGGTGGTTCTATAGTAAGGTATAACCGTTACATATTGGATGAAATTGCCAAAAAAATTCAAATTAAAAAAAAATCTTGGATGATAGCACCAGATTGTGGATGAAGCAAATTTTTATGGAGATGTGATTTGTTCTAATATGATATTTTATATCCTACAATATGTAGATGAATATTGAAATTTAAAACACCACTATAACAACTTATATTGCCACTCAATACATAAAAAATGAAAAAAAAGCTAAGTGTAGCCTACCACCAAATACAATATCCGTCCATTTCAAGGATAAAATAAATTAGAAAATTTTAATATTAAACCCTTAAAAATTCTTTGATGCCTAAAGTAGGTTTTTTTCCATATATTATGTAGTGCCAAAGTGACGATAAAAAATGTTATAGTAGTGCTTCAAATTTCAACATTCATCCACATATTGGATAGAAAACACCACATTAACACATTTCACATGTCCTTAATTTTGCTAACAATTACAATTTGGCGATTTCATCTAAGACTTTTTTTTAATTTGAATTTTTGTATCAAAAAACTTCACGATTTGTTACCACTGTTTAGCCAAAAAAAAATTATTGGTGCAATCTGGCACCATATTGGCAAATAAAGCCTTGGTCTATAGGTCTAAAATTGCTTCAAAATACTTGTCCTCAAAGTAAGGCTACAGTCTTCATCTACATTTATTTTTTAACAAACCCAACGTTAAGATACTTTAATTAATTTGCTCAAGTACATACTCAGAATAATTTGGAGTGAATAGAGTTAATAGTAAAGTTTTTCTTAAACTTCAAAATATAGGCATTTCTAGCCCTTCCATAGGTAAGGTTTTGTCCTTCAACATTTTAAGAAATAAAAAATTTATTTTTGCAATAAACTTGTGCATTTTAGTCAATGTGAAAAAAAAATTAAACTTCAAAAACATTTGTATTCATCTTTTAGAAAATTTTAAAGAAGAAGGTGGTATCGAATGAAAGAAAAAAAAATTGCTAATAATTTTTACAAAAAAACTTAGATTGAATTGTTAATTCTAAAGGTGAGAAGGTTCTACTACAAATAAATTATTCTTTTTTTTAGTTAAAATCTTCAAATAATTGAGTTCAAAAACAACTTTATATATTAACTTTATCTTAGTGATTCTAATTTAATGATTGAAATGTTTTTGAATAGGTATCAATCTATACAACCAATAAAATTTATTATTATTTTTTTAGAATATGTTTTAGTTGCATGCTTTGACATTCAAATGGAAAAAGCTTCTAATTTTTGCAATATTGATCAAGGTAACCTTAAACAAAGCTTTACATATAGATTATGATGGTCAGCACATGAAGGACTACTATTCTCTCTATTAGCATGTAATACTCAAAAACCAAGTAACCTATGCACTATCCATTTTTTTAAGATTCATTATAAATCAAGGATTTTGTTTTTTGAAATCCAAAAAATTTGGATTGCATAAATTGCAAGAACATAATGTTTAAAGTTACAAAAAAATGTATGCTTTTCAAAATTGCCCATTAAGGTTAACAAATTTTGCATCCTCTTAGAATGCGATTTTTGAACTAAGTTTTTTTTTAATTGTATATTATATCATGTTAGTCACATGCCGGTACATGCCATATTTTAGAGTAGATGAACGGCTTAGCACAAGTTGGCCAAATTGCCCAAACTACCAAATCTTCTGGGCAACATAACTTTTCATTCAAGCATCTAATTGGACTCCTCCACTAGAAAGGTGGTTAGCGCATGCACTTTGAGTCAAAAATTCAAAAGTTATGTTCAAAATCAATTTTGTAGGATCCCATGTAAACATTCAATTGCCTATTCAATGCATAATTTCTTTAAGGGGTCACAAAAACTTTAGTTTCTAATCAACATTGATCCTTCTATCCATGCAAAGATTAATCCTTCTATCGTTTAGAGGTCAAAATGAACCTTGAAACCACTTGTACAACTCAACCTTGAACACTTACTTCTCTTGAAGTTTTTTATTGTCAACTTTGAACACTTATTTCTTGTCCTTGAACACTTATTTCTTTTGGTTGGGAAGCCTCGCAATGTCTTGGCAAGCCATCTCCCAAGTGGTGAGCATCTCAACTTGGAGCCTCAAGGCATTGTCAATAATAAAGATCTTAGTTAGTGTTGGATCTTGAATTTTGAGATACACGATTTATGCAAGACCCGGAAACAGACCAAAGGTGTCATCTTAATCACAATCTCTTAATATATTTTTTTTGAATATTTAAGCAAATTGTGATGGACACAAAATGACAATGTTCCAAGCACAATGTTTTGAGCACTAGAGAGAATGAATTAAGGTGAAAACACCCAAAATCGTTTGTATGGTACAGGGACCCATTATTAAGGGCCTGTTCGCATGATGTGCCGGACCGGACCTCCACCAAGGCCTTGGGGGGGTTGCATGAGGCAATTGTCAATCCGATTCCCGATGTGGAGCTCCGGTCCCTCCCTCGCTTTTCCATCCTTGTATTTCGAATTTGCAAACCCGCTCTCCTTCTCATCAACTTGACTTACTATTTTCATAAAAAATATTCTCCACTTGTCTTCTTCTCTCTCTTATTTTAAGACTTGTCCTTGTGGTCCACCTCATTCATTGGTTGTTGCATGTCATATAATTCCAAATACCAATAAAAAAAAAGTGGATATTTTATTTGGAGAACGGGTTTGCATCCGGAAGCATGATGTAGCTTGGACTGGACTTCAAAGCTTTGATGCTTGAAGCTCCATATCGGGTCTGGTCCTTCATGCGAATAGGCCCTAACCAGCGCCCCATCACTAATCAATAGGGTGTTGTATTTCCAACCAAGGCTAGAACAGATTTCCATTTTCTCCTTGGAATGCATGTTTTTTGATTTTTTCAAGGTTTGGACCAATAAGTTCATGACACATAAGTGAGCAAGAAAGTAGGAAGCAATGAGCGGGAAAGTAGTTCTTGAATGATCGGAATTGGATGACTCTAGATGTTGATCATGGATCAAGCCCAACTTTGGCCTTTCAAAATTCATAGCAATTTCATTGTAAAAGATAAAATTACCAAAGTTTTTGCAATTTCCATCATTTCAGTCAATGCACCTCTGAAAATATTTACTTTGCCTACCACTACCCTAGACCATGTTTATTATTGCTTATTTGATCGGTTATAGGTCCCTCTACCATATATCCATTCTTGACAAGCAGACTTCTATGAAAAGTGTCCCCTAAAGTGCAATAAACCTTTTCCATACTTACCTCTGATTAAGTCCACTGCTAATTATTTAGGTTTCCATTTTATGACCAAGCTATGTGATACTTTCAGTGTTGCCTGGGAGCTTCCACTTTTTTTTATTTTTTTGAAACATATGACTTTTTAGGATTGCAGCATGGGCTGACACGACACATCCCATGGCAACTGGTTTTTGACGGAATTACACGCCATGGGTTTTTTTCCCCGTCAGGAAACAAGTAGAGGAACAAGAACAACCCAGGTGCGAGCAATGTCAGCACGGGGAATTGAACCGGCAACCTCGTGGATGCACTTGGTGGTTCTTATCACTTGCGCCATCACCCGGGATAGTTTAGGGTCATCTCGGACCAAGGGCTTCCACTTCGAAACTTCATAATAATCACATGTATCATCCAAAAATTCTAATTTATTTTGTGAAAATTCTGCAAAAATATTTTTTTCTAGTATAAAGTGCCTCAAAATCTCAAATATGCTGAATTGCTTATTTGAACAGTCTTTCAATAATGATTTCACCTCAATACAATACAATAAGCTTAGTGGCTTCTCCAAGAGTCAGTGAGAGCTGGCTACTCCGTCGGTGGCCGGCCAGTTGTCACTCAAAGCCCCCTTTTGATGGATTCAATTATTTCCCAGTGACCTCTAATTATGAGAATAAATTATTACATTAAATCAGGACTTGTGTGATGATAAGTGAGTGAGCTGTACTGAAGTAACAATGAGCCTACACTAAATAGTGAATAGTGAAATTAGGTTGCCCTTTACTAATTTCTGGACATTTCACACTATATAAATATTTTTTTGTTATTGGACAAGACTGCACTATTTTTGAATTAGTTAGTGGTGTAATTGGAATTCATGAACCTCCATCTATACAAATGGAAGTATTTGTTGGGATATTTGTAGAAATATTTGTTGACTTTGATGGCTTGTAGAGCAACTTTCTTGGGGTAAGGCAACCTAACTAAAAAGGCAACTTAATTTCACTAATTAGTATAGGCAAGAATAGCTAATATGGCATATGTCAAGGGAAAAAATCACTAATATTAGGAAATTCACCGAATTCGTCGGCCTTGAGTGTACATGGAAGTCAACCCCAAGATCCTAAATCCGACATTGCTAACTATGCATTGCAACAATACATGCAATTTTTGTCCATGACCATTTTTTCTTACTAAGTCTCTTCCCATTACAGGCGCCTCAATCCAATGACGGTAGTTAGAACTCCAAACGGCTCAGATATAGTGCAGGATTGTTGGTACAACGGGAGCAGACAAAATGCAGCAATGCAAGAAGTGAGAAGGGTGTCAAGTTGTCGCTATTATTAGTATTGACAAAGAAGTGCATAGGGGTTTGGAAGGCACAACAAAGGGCAATTTTTTTGTCATGTGGGAGCCAAGTAGTGCCATGTCCATGAATGAATATCATGGAAGGTGTTGTTTGCATTGCGGTAGGATTTTGTCACCTTTTTTAGAACCCGTACATAACATGTTATTGAAGTGCGAATTCATACCGGACGAATTCAGGATGCTTTAAGCCCTTTAGGCAATGATAAGGTAGATGCATCCATTCCCGTCCATGTACCCCATTATGTCATCACCTATATCACTGTAATAAATTCTAAAAAGAAAATGTGCACCCTTGGTACATGATGATGGAGTAGACTGCAAGAACAAGGATGGATGTGTCTACCTTAGAGAAAACTTTTAGATAACTCTTAACATCAATTCCAAGTTTGGGTTGGGTTTTCAAGGTGCTTGAAGGTAGCATCGCTAACGATATTCTATTGGAGCCTAACTTTTTGATATAATTTTGGGTGTCTCATAGCCCCTAAAGTTCCAAGCCCATTTCTCTCCACCCTAAACCACTCAAACTTGCCATTTTCAATGCAAACAACAATTTTTTTTAACATTTGATCTTTTTCACATTAAATTTTAGGATCTTGTACTAGACTATCATGAGAATGTTTGAAAGAAATATCATAAACTTTGAAGAAGACCCTCCCCAAAGTGCTAAAACCTCACATTGTCTTCTTTGATAAGAATTTTAAAAAAAGTACATTTTTTATAACATATTTTTGTTTTATTCAAAAACCTTGGGTCCTCACCTTGTTTTCAAAGGTCAGCATATTTATGTGAAGCAAGTAGAGTTTACAAGACATGCATCCAATGTTTTTATGGCTACAATTGTTAGTGGTGTTACAATATTATTTAGGGATACTTAAAGCTAGTTTACAGTGTTTACAATTTGAATGTCCAATGATAATAATCATAATTTTAGAATTATGAAAATATTTAGTCATACTTAAAGCTAGTTTATATTATTTTAAATACAATCAATAAATGAGTCTACACTACTTTCATGCTATTTCAAATCATGTTATTGTCATCCAACTTTCTTCCCACTTAACCCCCTAGAGGACCAAGGCACATTTTGGGCAGAAATTGTCAAAACTGCCACTTTTTAGGTCAACAAGAAAATAACGAATCTTTTTTTTTTTCAAAATTTTACCGTGTAAATTTATACTAGACTTCTCTAGGAATGTGTGTAAAAAATTTCAAAAACTTTGACTGCATGGATTGAAAGATTATAACGTTTGAAGTTAGGTAAAAAAGTTTTTTTCCAACCTTATCTGACGGGGCCTGGAAACTCTAACTCCTTCTAAAATGAGATTTTTACACTACCATGTTTTTTTTTGACATTTGGATCTTGTATCATGTAAACTACATACCCGCCAAATTTCAAAATCATAGGAAGAATTTTGCACATGCTGTCCTAGCTGCTCTAGGTGCCTGCAAAGTTTAGGGCAACAAAACTTTCAATTCGGGCACCCTATCGGAAAAAAAATTAGATTTTTAGGAAGGGGATACATAGTTACACGTTGTGTCCAAATTTCAAGAGCATCCGACCATAAATGACTTCATAGAAACCTACCCGAGATTTCTTGAGTACGTTGAATGGACACTTGGTCCTTTAGGGGTTAATTAATTTCATCCAAGTTTCATTCTACTTTCATATACTTTCATCCACTTGTTATCTAATTAGAACACATTCATCCAACTTTCCTTGGCATAAATACACCTATGGGCTAAAGCAATTGTGCATTAAAAGATTTGTCAAGTTTAGAGAAACAATGTTAGTTTCAAAAGCAATATGTGCTGGCTCAAATTGAACCTATGAACTTTGAATGACTTCCAAAAAATCAGTACATCTTGGATTGATCTGAAAAATTTACCATTGAAACTATAAAAGAGAGTGCAAATTTCCCAACAAGTTTGATTGAATTAGGACATTGGATGCAAAAGTTACATCACTTCAAATTGGACTCCCAAACTATGTGAGGACACTTATGCTCCCCTTGGGTGGTGAGGGGTTATAAAAGGACTCATCATGCATGTCTGCTAATAAATGTAAGAATAGCCTCTCAAGAACATGATGAAGCAGCCCTCTAAATATTTTGTACCGTTGATCTTCTATGACACAAAAAGATCAACGGTACAAAAACATTTAGAGGGCTGCTTCACCGTGTTGCTGTGAGGCTCCTCTTGGGGGCTTCTGACAAAAGGTCACAATTACAGAAATGCCTATATGAGGATTCTGTCTGCAGTACATTGTCCCTTATGAGTGGCCTGCAAATATTTGCGTACGTAAGGAAGTTCGGCTGTTTTCCTCATGCAGCTGCACACGTTACAGATATCACCCAATAAGTGAACTTACTTAAAAAAAAAATCTGGTATGGTTGAATAGATGCATGAGTGCTACATTCTGCATACTCGTGCATCAAGTGTACATGCCATAAGGTAAACATACCCATTACAAAGCAGATTTGCTATTATGTACCTCGGAGAACCCCTTTGTCAACTCACCTATTTACTTATTTTTTTTAGAGATTGAGAATTTTGAGAGCTGCTATTAGCTGTAAGTAGAATCGAGTCATTTTGATAAGAAATGAATTTTCTGTGATTTTTCAAAGTTTGTTGGGACAAAATTGGTATAAGAGTGGGGTAGAGACCCATGCAAAACGGCTACACAATGACATGTCCCCTCCCCAAGTGCATTGCCATGATGCTAAAGAGTTGCTAAGATTGTGATAATGGCTAGGTGGATGACTAATCTAAATGGGAGGGTGGTCCAATAGATGTTGGAATTGGGTGACTAATAGCATCGGGCTGTTCTACGTGAGTTATTAACAGATATGACGTGCCAGTGACTCTTTCCATATCAATTCTTCCATGCAAATGATAGAATTAACAAATACTACCCACCGACGAGTGACTCTCTCCATATCAATTCTTCCATGCAAATGATTGAATTAACAAATATGACCCACTAGTGACGCTCTCCATATCAATTCTTCCATGCAAATGATTGCCATTCATTTGTTCTTTCATACACAATCGAGGTTGACATGAGTATCTATCTTGATTTATCAATGAATAGTGGTTTTCAAATGTTATGAGTTTCCGGGATGGGATTTGGTTGATGATGCCAATGCATTTCATTTCTGAGTATCCCTCATTGAGAATGTGATTGGGTTTCATAATCATGTCCTTGATTCAGGATGATCGAACTGGGGATTGAACACAATCCAATGTTCCTCATTGAGATGATATTGAGTAACGTCAAATCTGAAAGTACAGCATGCGTGCCTGACAAAAGAAAAGACTCCGTAGTATTGATGGAAAAGACTGCAGAAATTGCACTAAATAATTGGTATATTGAGTGTCTCTTACCAAATACATATAATTTCATTTTACATGACTAAAATAATGTAAGTTGGAGCATAAGCGACATGTAATTGAAATTTGTGTCCACCAAGACTTGAGAGTCAAGTGGTACTCTTCACAATTTCTTCAGTTTATTGTGGCAAATAAGCTACTCTATAAGGCAATTGCTCTTGGGGCTTACACAATCTTGTGATTCTGGTTGCGCACAATTATTTTAACGGTCTCCCAATAATTGGTGAAGCTAATCAATGGATAAGCTTACCCTGCACATTCATATACTCAGGCGGTCATTGCTTTGCATCAGACCACATACGGAGTACTAGTGTAGAACCAAATAATCTTCACTACAATACAATGGTAGAAGTCTTAAATTAGCCATCTTTGAAGACCACCTTTTGAACTGCAAAACAGGTACTCTGACTACTCTCTCGATTTCACATACTTCAAGTATGTTAAATCAAGAGATGTTGTTGGTTCGGTCCATGGTCCAGAAAATTCAATTCGGGGAGTTTAAGAGTTCATAGGAGCTTTTCGGTGAGTGATCAGGAGAAATATGCTGGGARACTATATATTGGCCAGAGAAAGTATATACGAAGCCACATAGACTTATGAGACACCAGAAAAGTAGGTAGCAAGTTTAGAGATTACAATACGAAAGTCCGTCTGGACAAGCTCCTCCCGGTTGAAGGTGCCACACAAGAAGCCTCGACCGAGGGGGGCAATAGGAGACAATTCCAATGCCGAGCTCTCTGCATTCAAAACCAAACACAAAATTTTGGGACGATGCCACGTCTGTAATACTTAAGCTCTCTGAGTCGGTAGAAAAGAGGGAGCCAATCGACTTCAGACACAATAGCTTGTTGAGTGGCTACTACTCAGAAGCAACGAGCACAGGAATCCTCTTCTTAAGAGCAAGAAGAAATCCCAAACCTGCACGTTGGAACAATCTCATCTTCAACATCTCGAACCCAAAGTGACCACTCAAGCTGCACGGCGGTGATGGGAGTCCGTCTTATATCTGATGCACTGGCTTCTGAAAGCCCCAAATACTTCACTTTGCCAGTCTCCACAAGCTCCTTCATCGCTCCCACCTACAGACAAACTTAGAAATAGGGAAACATAACAAAAGTTCAAAATTGMACTGAATCTAAAAGAGAAGAGATAATCACGAGTGCATGTCTGGTTTAAAACGAACAAAGCACATGACCTCTTGCTAGGATTCAGTAATGCCCTTGACAAAGAATATKCTTTAGGCAAAATACAATGGAGTATCAGATCTCACGGCAGAGAGCTGCACATTTCTTTAGGATGACTCTCCTTGCTTGCGCTGTACCATTGAATATAAATCATTTCAATTATATCCCAGACATCAGAATTCAGGTGTTGGATGGAAAAGGACATACCGTGTCTTTAATAGGCCCAATGGCGTCAATACGATGCTGGTAATAGAGATCAATGTACACCCAATCTCTTCAGACTCGCCTCGCTAGCTTTGCGTACATACGCGGGTAGGCCTTRGACCGAATACTTCACTGTAGCCCMGTGTTTCTCCGCGCTTACTCCAAATTTTGAGGCGATCTGTATTTTGCAACGGTCCAGTTCYTTGATAGCCTAACAGKTCAAATGAAAGGAATCATTTCTGAACAGACTTTCTCACAGAATCACAACTTCGGAAATCAACAAATGCGCTTAAGTATATTCCTGACCAATCTCCAATGGAAGACTTCAAGAGAGAATTTTCCTCCACCAAAAGAAGCCCCCCCAAAACAGACCTTGCCCACGAAAATCTCGTTTGTATGAGGTCCATAGGCTTCAGAGGTGTCAAAAAAGGTGACTCCAGACGAGGCAGCGTGGTGGATAAGCTTGATCCCTTCTTCCTCTGGTGTGGTGTTGCCTTAGAATGCCGTCACGCCCATGCACCCAAGCCCTTGTTGCGAGATCTCCATTCCCTGTGAACCCAGCTTCACTCTCGGTACACTCGACTTTGTGACCGCCATAGCTACGTGTACTTCACACAACTATTTAGTATAAGAAGGATGAAAACACTCACGAATTGACTTCAATCTTAGATAAAGATACCCTCGGGTCATTTCTTACACTCCTTCGATCAATTCTACCAATACAGAAGTACATCAAATGAGATTATCCCTGAGAGCGTCCCTGTCTCAGTCCATGGCAAACAGCTGAACCTGATAGTCAAACAACAACACTTGCACTGCAGAGAAGTTGAGACGTGCTGAATGTCTACAATGAAATTCATGCTGACGTCTTTGCTTGAAATCAAACCGAAGATGCCATCTTGCTCCCCAAAAGTACACTGGTCTACATCAAATGAAACTCAGAGAGCCTCATTTCCCCCCTCAACCCCATTCTCCAGAGGATTTCCTGAATTTAGATTCATTCAGACTGTGTAATGCCAAAYAWAATATACACATGTACCATGTAGGGAAAAGTAGCATCTGCGTTAACAGAATACTGGGAAACGGAATTGACAATGAACTGGTCAACGGCAAGGGTACCTCCAGTTCCGGAGCTGGTTCGTTGGCACAGTCGTCGCCGCTGCAGGTGCATCCCGGATCCTCTGAGATCCAGGGAAGGTGCTCGTTCCTGTCATATTCCTCCACAAAGTCTTAAAAGAAGAAACAGCAGCCAAGATTGATGCCTCAATCCTATCCGATCATTCGCTTTCAACATAATTGAASATGCGAAGACAAGGGAGAATGATTCTTCAAGTTCAACAGAGTTCAAGCTAACGGATCAGGGCAAGGGTTTCCTCGCAAAGATGATTGATATCCATCTGTCGAGGAAAACTCGCAGACGAGACCATTGAACTCTAATGCGAACGACATTGATGGAACGYAGCAATTAACACACCTTTGTAGCATTGTAATAAGTCTCTAAATGAAATAAGGTCACAAACTTTCATACATCATGATCAATAGGACAAGAAAGGAGCAAATTCCTTTCGTATCTGGCCTTGATGAATATACAACACCAATAAATGGATTGTCCTGTACATAATTGAGTGAATGGTGTTACACAAGTTCCAATGATTCCCGGATAAACTAAATGAACCTAGTCAATATAGCACAACTGCCCATGACTCATTGATTCGTTCCAGGAAGGAGAAATAGGCCTTCAAAGAATCAACTACACAAAAGAAAGGCAAGACCTATGTGGTGTATGGACTCCAGTGTCGCTACTGCTCCTGCACACCCGTGCTGTTGTCATGAACGGCCAGAGATTCCGCAGGATCCAGAAGTCGTCTRGGAGGATCCAGAAATCTCCTSGAACCATTGGCCTCCAATGCGACATCACTATCCTTGCCTTCCTCTCCTCTTCCGACCTGACCGAGGCCTTCTTGCACATTTATTACTTCCCCTGTATCTCTGACACTCACATTGTTGCCAGTTCCATCAGGTCCAGAGCTCCCACCCTTCGTTCTTGCTTTTGAATCCCCCGAGTCCATGGCACCTTCTCCATCGAGTCTGGTACGATCTCTCCCAGGCACACTTTCTTCCACCTCCTTGCCCCTTCCATTTTGGCCTGTCCCAACCGCGGTCTCGACTACGTTCCCCTCATTGACAGCTGCGGTTGTGGTGGAAATTCCAACCCCTTGATGATTTCCACTGTCTGTGTCCCTTCTGACTTGATCAAACTCACTCTTATAAGTGAAATAACAGTGACAATCGAGACACTCGTACCTAGGTTGATTCAAGTTCTTGTTGTTGAAGTACTTAAACCTTGTTTTCAGCTTCTTGCACGACGGGCATGGCTTGGGAATCCCAACGAGATGCTCCGGTTCCATAGCCTTCCTCTTCCTCTCCGTTTGCTTTGCACTCCGAGGGCCAGTGATCATCAAGAGCGTCTCGTGAGGAGCAGATGCACTTTCAACTGAAGTGGTTTCCTTTGATAGATCAGACAGTAAGGTAGCATTATTGAAATCACCAGAACTGGAGGGTCGCACACGCTTGTTGTGCAACTGGAACATCCCCTTGCAATCCAGGCACTTGTATCTGGGCTGGTCTTGCTGGCCATTGTTGAGATATTTGAAGGCGGTATTCTTGGAGCCACACTTGCGACATATTTTTTCCACGTTTGCCAGTTCTGYAGGTTCCTTGGCCTTTCGCTTCCGTTCCTTTCCTCGGCTCTCCAATTGTGGCTGATAAGGCACCAGACTAGTAATTGCTTCCCCAAGTGCCGGTGTAACGGCCGATCCTCCAGGAGACGGTGATGCTGAGTCTGTCGCTAACTTCTTGCCCCCATGAGTGAAAAAGTCCTTGCAACTCAGACATTGATACCGAGGCTGCGTAGACTTTTTGTTGTTAAAATACTTAAACTTGACATACTTGGATTTGCACCGCGGACATTCCTTTGGAACCCCAACAAGGTCCTTGGGCTCCACCGCGACCCTCTGCCTTCTCCTTGGCACACCGTCATCCTGGTACTCAGCAGGGACAAGCGCGTTCGGTTTCAGATCGGCCATATTGACAATAGCATGTGCAGTTTCAAGCAACTCTTCGTTTGCAGAGCCAGTCAGTTCTTGTCTACGCATGTAATCCATACTTTCGACTTGTCCACTTTCGATATCCATGAAATGACCATCCTCTTGTCCGGATATAATTCACAGCGCCTCTCAAGAACCTTAAAACAGGAAAGAACAATCTTAAAACCACCTAAAAAACCTACAGATAGCAAAGCAAAATGTTGTGTGCCAAAACTTTCCAAAAAAACACACTTTMCAACCGCAACGAGTTTCCCAAACCAGAGTGGAAATTGGTCGGCACTTGCCAGTTCCACTATGCCGAGACCATTGCCGTGCAGGGGCCAATGCCATAGCCAGAGCATTTGACGCAAACGCAGCTCCAAACCCCGCCAACCCTAGACTATCATACGTGTTCGCCAAAGCCCAATGTTGGAAAAAGAGTCCTGACGACTCAGAAAAAGGAACCGAAGACCCGAAAGACGCAAAAAGTAACGGCCCCCATCGTATTATACTTTTTCTTTAGCTTGGTTTTGGGCTCCTCTCGCTGTTCCAAAAGGTGAACTAAAAAGTAGTGCCAGACTTTGCATTCGTCAAAAAAGAACAGTACGTCCTTTTACTTTATCTTTGTTATTTTATTTATTAAATGAAAAGAAAAAAGCTTCGGTTTCTTCTTTTTCAGAGTTGGTGCATTATTGAATGGTCCTTGTCAACTTTATCTTTTATCTTTTTCTTTTTGGTTGGCTCGAAAATCAAATTAAAAAGTAGAGCAGGAACTTAGAAAAGTTCTTTGCCACGCAATATACACAGCCAGCCTATTACCCGGATACAGAACCTCACCGGGTCTTTCACCCGGTCTTTAGAATACCCGATTCATAGCAGATCTTATCATGTCATGTGCATCGGTATTGGGCCCCGTAATGACACCCGCCTTCTACCCTCCGGTTCTTGAGTTTCGAGTTTCAAGATATTTGTGTAAATTGTTGCGTATTTGGCGTTATGGATGGCTATGGCGTTGATAGTACAGTACAGGGTACCACTTGTAGTATCCCTACTTGCTTTTAGTTCCTATTTCTGAGACTTTACCTCTGGACTCGTGTTTCATCGCCGACTAAATTTAAGCTTTGCATCGATTTGGTCAAGGTGCGTCACGGCAAGCTCTGTGAGGAGTGTAAGATACAAGTGGAGCTCCAGTGAAGATTGTGAGTGACGCAGTAAAGTTGAAGTTAATCTTAAGAAATTACAGTACTGTAGTTTTCATTGGCAGAAAGGATCGAGTCTAAAACTGAGGAAACTTGAGTGACAAGGGCTAGGTTATAGTTCCCAGGTCCTGCCGGAAAAGAAGGTGTACGACTGAAGTTTAGGTGCTAGGTCAGAGGTTTGCATAGGATTGGCTGAGAATTGGAGTTTAGCAAGTCAGGGAGCTGATTAGGGCAGGTCGGGACGTGATAGAAGGGGAGTGATCTCGCATGGTAGATCTGCTTGTGAAGTTTGGAGTGCACAAGTTGTTTGATCGGTCGGCTTGTTGAAACATCTGGAGGTGAAGCGTAGCGAAGTGGATTGAGTGTGAAATTGTGTGTTGGTGATTCCATTATTGCAGCTATGGCAGACTGGCAGGAGAGAGTGCAGTCCTTGATTATAGGTTTTGTCTTTGGCTTCATGGTAGTGAAGCTTTTCTCCGTGATATCCTCCTTCCGGGCTGGAAATTTGCGGGTGGCGCGAGGGTCGGATGTGGACGATGCGCTACTTGTGCCGGCTGAACTTGGTCCTGGGGATGAACTCAGCACTCCTCTTCTCGGGACTGATGAAGAAACCGAAGCCGATGGCGGTGATGAATTAGAGGATCGTGCAGACGGCGAGTCTTCYACCTCCTCTGATTCCGAAGCGGAGGACGAGGCGGTGGCGGCCTCGCGGCCTCGTGAATTCGATGCGACCGCTACTGATGAACCTACTGTTTCTGGAGTTGAATCTAAGGATGTAGAGACTTCGAAGGATGAGGAAGTAGAAGCTAAGAAAGATGGGGAAATAGAAGATGTCACCGAAGGTGTCGGGAAGACAGAAGCAAAAGCACCAGGCGACAACTCTTTGAAAGCCTTGGTACGCTTACTGGCACCTTCAATTTTCTACCGCCACTCTAACTTACCCCTTTTGTCTGAACGTTTTCTCCATGTGTCGTGATCCGCAAGACACTTGTGTGTTTGATTGTCAATTTTCCGCGTGGTAGTGGTTTGGTRTTTTTGCGAAGTGTGACAAGCTTTACAAACAGTATGGTCGTAGTGCCGCAACCTTGTCGAATTCTAGAGCGTGATTGCCAAATGATTGGGTTCCAGTTCCGCATTCGCACTTGATTAATCTGAATGATTTATGGTCCGAATTTGATTTCGTTGAATGCTTCTGTTGGATTGGTCACAGACGACTGATGACGGTCCATGATGAGCGAGTGGGGAGCACATCATCAAACCGTGCTCTCGCAAGTACAGGGTCCTTTAGAGCTAGGGCATAGATGGCCCGCGGCGCACCAGTATCTCGTACTAGCGTGCTTGTCTGAACACCTTGTATGTCATAGGAGGGAGATCCGAAGATCTGCAGAGGTACGATTAGTGTCTGACCGATGCCAGGGAACGCTTTGCGGCTTCAGGATCAGTAACATAAAGCAGCCTCTACCAAAGGCTTGCTCTCATGTTTGCAGTAAAGGATTTTGTTGTTGTATTTATTACTCTGGTGGTTCTTCACATATTCGTKTGGTGTATGCTTTCTTTACTTTTCTCGACTGTGCTGGTATACTTTTCCKGACCATTCCGCAACTTCATCAGTCCTGATTCTTTGGGAGAGAATGTTGTACTACAATGCTGGTCAAACCCATGGCAAATTTTTGTTATCGGGTTTTGACATGTACTAGTTCATCTAAGTTCGCAACAATATTTGTATGTTCACTAAAATCTGAGCAACTGAATCTGCTCTTACCGAAACCTACTGTCGGGAGCTGATGAATTTGGAGAATGATGGGGGTGATCAATGCCATAGGCGCTGGTCTGATATCTTTAACCGAAGTGTGCAAAGTCTCCAGATTGCAGTCTTGCAGTAATGTTCAGGTTTATTCTGACATTGTGTAGGCCCAGGAATATCTATATAATATCGCTTCCAATATCTATTCGTATTGAAATTAGTTTTCCAGATTCAGATACGGTAGTGCAAATTGGGGACGAATTGTATGGGACCTTGGTGGAGCTGAACCATTGTTAGCGTCAGAAGTCATTCCTGCATATCAATATACGGATTTATTGGCTACATCGGCATGGTGTGTCTGGCTAATGACCCTTGGATAATCTGCTGTCCCTGCTAATGCAAAGCTTGCTCAGGTTTGTTGTGCCTGAAGAAATCTGAGTAGTGTGATAACTGTTTCCAGAGTGAAGAAGAGGCTGATGTTTTTGTTGGGGAAGAGTTCGAGGATGAGGATGGAACGGATGATTGGGAGGGTGTCGAAAGCACCGAATTGGAGAAGCTCTTTGGGGCTGCTTCCACTTATGCTGACACTATGGTTGCTTTGCCTGGCGTTAACTCTTCCAGCGAGGCAATGTTGCAACTGCATGCTTTCTACAAAATAGCCACTGAAGGCCCTTGTTCCTCCTCTCAGCCATCAGCTTTTCAGCCGACTGCCCGAGCCAAATGGTACTTCTACAGTGGCCAAATTGTTTGATACTAGAATTGTATAGCTTGAGGGGTCTATGACCTAACTGCTAAACAAGGTGGATGTTGGGTTTTGACATGGAAACGGTCCAGAAAAAACTGCAGKTGTTTTGGTTTTGTCTAATTGATGGGTCAAGTCCTTATGGAAATTCTGAACAATGTATGGGGTTTGGTTAACATCTCAATGGTGAGTGCTGGCTATATAGAAATGGTCATCAACCAAAGTGTGATAKSGTAGCGTAAAGRAATAGTAGAGTACATCGTGGCATCGTCGCATTTTCATTGCGAACTTKAAGTGGACGGACTGTTCTGGTGGCGTCTATTTTGCAAGGAATGCGTGGCAGAARCTTGGAAGCATGCATCAAGAAGAGGCTATGCGAAAGTACATTGATACTCTAGCTGAGATCAATCCGACTTGGTATGAAGACTACCGGAAGGTAAATAATACCGGTGATCTCACTCATATTCGTAAGCTGTATTGTTTTTTCTCTTTTCTCCTTTCTTATTTAATAGCTATGGACAAGTTCCTAATGGAAAGAATCGTGGACTTGTGTTGACTTACAAGGCACGTATTTTTGTACAATCAAAGCTGACACGCTTTAGTATCAAACGTGAGCTGCCTAGATTGAGTTATTAATAGGTGCATCCGTGTCCAGCAGAGTAAGGAACCTGCAAAMGAAACAGTGGAGCAARAAGATGCAAGTTCGTGGCTACAAGGCTCTCCAACCTGACACGCATCGTTCTTCAGCTTTTTCATAAGACGCAATAAAACTGCTCACAACGGCAACAAACTAAATGCCTCCCTCAGCATGGACCAAAAACTCGTATGGCGCCATTACATTGAGCCGTGAACTGTTCTTTCTGGAAACTTGTAAATGYGTTATGYAWTTGTCTTTTTACTGACTATCGAAATGGGAAGTTAATGTATAGGTTGTAGTATTTTGTTTATATGTGAATTATGTACTGTGAGGGTAACAAATACCTGACATTGTCCAAAAATTTGTAATACACGACACTCTGTATTGTAACCCCTGGTTGCTACAGTAGTACAAGTCATCTGTGTATACAGTCTCTCATTTTACTGAGCCTTTCTTGTGGGTGCTCATCTGGAAATGGATTAGAAACGACAGTCCAGTGTCCACGTTCTGGACAAGTTGCGATTCAAATTGGTTTTAATTTGAAGTAGTAATGAAATAATGACAATGTAGATCGCTTAAAWTTTTYTGCAATGAAGAGTCTAATCAAAAMATTGTAAAACAAYAATTCCTAATTGCAAGCCTGATTAAATAGTCATAGTTTATTCACACAAAATAAAGATAATACATGCCAAGAGAATCTTGRATTCTCTTTCAATTGCCAGTAAGAGCTCCTTTAGACTCTTTTAGGTGTGCTTACCGCAGGTCAACTATGGCAGCTCATCCTTGGTACTTCACMTTGTGATGTCTCCGGTTACACTTAGCAATCAATAAAATATAACGACACTCTAAAAGTTAAAAGATATAGTTGATGTATTTATATTAAAAGAAATTTTAACCTTCRGTATTAAAGACACCCCAAAGTTCATGTTACCTGAAAYTCGAGACATTGAAGCTATGAACTGTCATAAGAGCTCTCTTTAAGCCCGTACTTACAGATGTACAAATTTATTTCTTCTTAGGGGCTGGTGGGTTATGAACAAAGTTAACCCCTTTCTCAATACTTCCATGTAGCTCTGGCTTTAGCTTCTCCAAGCCCTCCCTGAAAGAAAATGCCCATGTCAGTGGCCTTGTCCTTACCTCAGAAGCAATATAAGCGCACTCAACGATGCCAGACTCTCCTTGTAAGGCACGTAAACAAGATTCCGCAAACTTAGCGGCTGCATAAGCCTACAACACACCACAAGCAATCTTCAATAAACGATGAGTTGGGCATCGCTTAAAAAACACATTTCTGGAGCTAAGATTACGAAATATTTCCATTTGAAGTCCACAAAACCAGAATTGAAAATACTAAAGTACTCAAAAAGAGATGGTCTAGATAAGCAAAGACACCAATAACAATAACCTCTTGATGATAATTGATTGATAAGCTTACCATAGACAAGGTTGCCGAGCCCGTTCCTGCTTTAGCCTGTAAGTCATGAACAATCCAGAACTCTTTAACATGCTGAATCCCATTTATGCTTCATTGACTTCAATCATAAACTATTCGGAGCGGCACTCAACACAAAACAAATAAACAAATGGACCTAGTAATCATTATTTACAGTTATTAATTGACAATTTTACCTCCACCACCTCGGTTCCTCCATTCTGGATACGGTTGGTCAAATAAGCCACTTCCTTGTCCGTGAAGGTAAATTTGGGTGTTACCTGAATTCCAACAAATGTAATGAGCGTGAGGATTATGACATCGGAGTAGTTTTGAAAATGCTGAAGATCAAGAAAAGATGAAAATATAAGGCATCAGAATACGGGCCACAGAGTTGAAGTAGAAAAGACCTTGTCAGTATCTCACCTGAGACAAGATGGGAAGAATGGTGATACCGGCATGCCCTCCAAGGACTGGCACATTCACCTGTTGAGGATCTACACCGATCACCTCAGCCTGCAAAAGGTTCAGAACCGTTAYAATCGGCCTTACATAAACTTTCTACACCCGAATAATATTCAAGCAATTGCCTTCTGCTACTGTACTCAGTTGCTATTCAGCACGCACTATTGAGCACATCATTAGAATATTGAATATTGTAAGTATAACGTTGGCCTCAAGTAAGCTTTCATATATTATAACAACTGCTTTATAATGGAGTCTACAAGTGGATCCTTACCACGAAAGTGTTGGCCCGGACGACATCAAGAGTGGTGACACCGAAGAGACGCTTGGGGTCATACACACCAGCCAACTTCARCACCTCCGCAGCAACCGGGACGGTGGAGTTCACAGGGTTGCTGATGATATTAATAAAAGCACGAGGGCAATGCTTCGCTACACCTTCAATCAAAGTACGCACAATGCCTGCGTTGATGTTAAACAAATCATCCCTCGTCATGCCTGGCTTTCGTGGAACTCCAGCAGGAATGATGACCAGGTCCATTCCGTCCAAGGCAGGGCCCAGTTGATCGTTGCCAAGAAATCCTCGCACCTTAAAGACAAARGCTGGGTCTTTCAGAGGTGACCAATATCCACAATATCAAACTCATGATACCTAAATGATGCAATAATTAAAAAACATTCAACTTCTACATAATTAATTGGCTCCACTAACTCCATATATACACTAAAAAGTGCAATAAAAATACACCAAATTCATATAATTTGTGTACTTCTCACTTGTCAGAAATTTTCTAATGTATCAAGGACTGAATCGTACATGACTTCAATTTAAATAATTTAAAATTGACAATTCCAATTCAAAAAGCAGAAACTTATGAGAAACAGTTTAGCCCACAGTAATAGCACTTTTGGTGTACTTTAGCTTGGTGAAGATGACGTGAGACTCAATGTGAGAGGAAATTGTACCACAGCAGAGGTGTTGGTGTGACTCAAGTCAGCAACAACGCCGGGGGTGTTGAAAACATCGTACAAGTGGAGAGTGGACACCAAAGGGTGCATTTTCATGAGCAAAGATAAAGGTTGCCCAATTCCGCCCGCGGCTCCCAACACGGCCACTTTAAATCCTGGAGCTGCACCTCGTGCACGAGTTGTCTCTCTTTCTAACCCTGCCATCGTATGTTCCTGCAATAATGCATGGCTTCACAACCTTAACAAAGCACTTAGACAGCGAAATTCAAGAAAATCAACTCCTCATTTCGCCCCTTAACGAAATGAATTCAGATTCAAACCTCTCCAACCAAGAAACCMAAACACGAACCACAAAATCACACCTATTACRATCAATTCCACAACACGCAATCACAGTAAAAGCCCGCACCGCTCTAGATCCACCTCAAATYCCTCACCAAAAGAAATATGTCAAATGTAAAAGGAAAAGAGGCATCGAAGATTGAGAAGCAATGTTGCAATTACTCAGCTTCACATAGCAGAGTCACAAAGTGTTCAAATCAGTACCAGCCTATCGAAACCTAAGCTCGAAACTCCTTGCAAAATCCATTTCTAAAGAGAATATCCCATCAGAATCACCAGTTTTGAGCCTCAAACTGACTGAGCGTATACAACTTCACCAAACCTTCACAATAGAATTGCCTTTACAATGTAACACCGTTGCCGTTGCTTTAGCTTCACATGGCAGACTCAAAAACCTTCCAAATTCGTGTCACAAACCCTAGCTCGACTCTTGCAACCTCCATAACCAAAAAAAAACCTCTACAACCACCAAATTTAAGCCTCACAACAACATCAGGCGCCCGAAAAATTGGCCCTACCTCAGGCGCCCGGATGTGCGAGGCGATCCGAGCAATTCGRGCTTGCGCTCGAGAGTTGGTTGCCTCCATGGCTAAGAAATTCAAGCTCACAATTGAATTCAGCGATCGCGTGGTGGAGGTGAAATACAAATCGCCTGCGAGCTTGCCTTCCAATGAAGAAGAAGACCCGGTGCCCGCTTTCAAGGGACCCTGAGACCTCGCTTCGATCGAGCGGCAGATGGATAAACTTTGGCGGTGGGGATTTATCGAAATAGGTCCCTGTATTAGTACACCGAAGCCTCTTTAATATCACATTCTCTAATATCACATTCTCTCCCCCCATACTCCATAATTTGAAACTTTAAGGTGGGCACCCACTGATCCTAAACCACCATCTCCACTCAGTGTACATCTCCCAAATCAATTACGTACCTACGTGAAAGAAATTGTTTTTGAATCAAACTTTATTCCTTAGTAACTTTTGCATATGGTCTCCAAATGTCATGTTCTTTAGTGCGAGTTGGAACCTCTTTTCAAGTGCCTATAAAAAAATATGAATACGTGATCAATTTAATGATAGTAATTAGGTAGAGAAACAAAAAAGTGGTAKTTTTGACGGTACCCATGTTATACTTTCCTTGTCTTACTATATTTGTTTGTACAAGGGATTTGAAAGTTGCATACTAATGTGACAAAGCAAAGTTCCAAAAATGTGAAAAAAGTTCTATTTTTTGACCTCTCTAATATGATATATTAGGAAAATAATTTTGTATGATCATTATGTATCCTAACAAAGTTGTCAAATGTTGTATGACATGCCAAAATGAAATGCTTGTCATATCATGGAATACTACATTAGAATGATGTATTATTGTAATTCACCTTCCTAACTCTAGTAATTCCAAGTGCCTTTGTAATGCAATTACTAAGAGCCATATTGATTCTAAGATTTAGCACATAAAGACGTATTCAACTTTTGAATATACATTTCAACTCACAATTTCTATTTGAAAGTAGTCTACCAATAATTCCTTTCCCCCGGGATCAAGGAGATGTTCAATTCTTTAATGTCACTTTTTACTTATAACATAATAAAAATATTGTCATCACGTTACAAACAAACACAAATAAAAAAAACTGTCTACGCTTCTAATTTGGGTGCCTACAGTGAATTGTGACATTATCGAGGTCTGGTTCCATCCCAYGTCCCGAACGAGAGTACTATCCWAATTTGAGGTCCCGAGTGGYCTTTACAATGGGAGCCTTGCAAWTTTCTTCTGGCTCTGGGCTYTCGRTCACTGGCCGGGACTCTGRGGGCCCTTGAATTATCACATTCTATCCCTATACMGGTACTTGAATTTGCACTTTTGATTTTTTGGGTTTTTTTGGTTATAGAATACTTTTGAAGGGTTGTGCATATAAGGTAGGAGGCCCAAAACTTGCATAAGCTCTAAAATCGCCCACATTCTCAAATGTTCGTTTTTTGTACATTTTTCTTTTTACTCTCTATAGGAATGTACGGATGGTGTACATTTGAGGAGGTAGGTAGTTTTAGAGCTCTATGCTATTTCAACTTCAAAAATTCATAACTAATTCCACAAAGCTCCAAAAAAGATGAAACAACTTGGGTTAAATGCCAATTTCACTTGCCTTTCAAGGAAATTTTACTGAAAAATATTTTAAGACATTTCACCTCTCCAAACTTCAGTTTCAGCTCTTAGATGAGCACTTTATGGAGCTCCTTATCTAGGCCATGAGAAACTTTATTCCTTGGATTTCACTATGAATGTACCAATGCAACAAACACTAGAAGAAAATGAAGGGGTCTGCGACTACAAAGAACAACTGATTTTCGGGTTGCATTGGACGTTTGCCACTGGTGATAATCTGGAGATTTGTAGTCACTGTGGACAAATCACATGTCAAATTGTAGTTGCATTATTTCTCATCTAGTGAAATGCCATTATTTCTCATCCAGCAGCATACTTGGAACTTCATCAATGAGATTTACTAATGTAGTTGCTTATGTGGTATTTGCCGCCATAATTCAATTGATGAGTTCTGCAACTTGTTGGCCACTTGTTGGTGACTAATGTATTACTTGTTTGCAACTCATTTATAACTTCATTGCAACTTATCTTTGACCCAATTGCAACTCATCTATGACGTCATTGCAACTTATCTATGACTCCATTGTAACTTATGTGTAAATTCATTGTGACTCATTTGTGACTTGATTGCAACTTATTTATAACTTGTTTGCAACTCATCTATGACTTCATTGCAACTCATTTGTGACTTATTGCGACTCATCTATAACTTCATTGCAACTTGACTGTAACTTATTTACCACTTGTAGATTTTGAAATTCTAATTTCAATGATTTTAGATTCTAAAGTTACTTAGATTTTAAATTTGTTAGATCCTTTAGACTATAAAAATCCACAAATAGTAGAAGTCATAGAATTCTCTAAGGATAATTCATTACATAAGAGTAAAATAAATTACATGTCTTATATATTCATTTTAATGGTACATTTGACAATTGATATGAGACAATTGATATACACTAGGATGATCAAGAAATAACTTCAAAAACGATTAGGAAACAACTAGAAAAAGACTAAAATGCAACTAGGAAACAACTAGGATGCAATCACAAAGCGACTAAGATACAACCAAAAAACAACTAGGGTGCAACTAGGAAAAGACTAGGATGCAACCAAGAAACAACTAGGAAACGACTAGAATGCAACTTAAAACAACTATTTGTCATTTTATAGTTGCAATTGCATTCTAGTGGTTTCCTAGTTGTTGTTTTTGCAACTACAAATTGACTTCGTGAATTTMAAAGAATGCAAACTTGTCCACATCGACAATTGTGGTGAATTTTGGATAGAGAAGAACTCACATTCATTTTAAATTTGAACTTTGTTACAACTCTCATAATTCTACGACTGCTTTGCAACTAAAACAATCCATATGCTTCATTCTACGACTACTTTGCAACTAAAATAATGCAATAATGATGCAAAACAATGACGTAAAATAGTGTCTTTAGATTTGATGCAAATAGAGAGGGCTTTAGTCGCAGAAAAGTTGTGTAGGACACATAGTTGCATTTTAGCCGGTTGTGGTGGACACGTTTTTCTTCTAGTGAAATGACCAGGTAATTAATGACCATGCTCTAAATGACCATTGTGTTTAGAGGCACAAAATTGCTTCAAAATCTTCATCCCCAAAGCAAGGTTAAAATCTTCATCAATCATTATTTTTAACAAATCCAACCATAGCATATTTTGGTTGACTTGTTCAAGTACACTATCCTATAATTATAAAGCTAATATTCTCTCCAATTGCAAGTTCAATGTGCCTATAACTTTAAAATGTAGACTTTTCTAGTCCTTCCCAAAGATGAAGTTTTGTCTTTCAACATTTTTAGAAAAAAATCTCATGTCCCCCCACTACAAGAGAAAGGGGTGTTTTAAGTATAGTCCTAGAGATAAGGTTTTAAGTGTTGACCTATAAGGAGTCTTTTAAATAAAAAATTTACTTAAAACACATGAGTTTTTAGTAAATTCTTACTTAAAAGACTCCTTATAGGTCATTACTGATAATCTTATCTCTAGGACTATACTTAAAATACCCCTTTCTCTTGTAGTGCCCAACTTGTGCATTTTGTTAATATATATTTGAAAATGGATTAAAAACATATGGAAAAAATCAAAACCAAAAAACTTTCATGTTCAATGCATTAAAAATATTGTAAAGTAGAAGATGGTACTAAATGAATGAAAAAACTAATACGCTACGGTAATAAATTTGACAAGAAATGGAGAATAGTTAATCACAATGGTGAGAATATTCTAGTAAACAGGTTAATATCCTATATTTTAATTTGMAATTTGAAAGTTTTCAAAATTGAGAACAAAGTATGACTTTGTATAATAAAACTCCTCATGACATTTACTTCATTATTTGAACTTAGCCTATACAATTCCAAAACAATAATTTATATATTTTTTAGAATGGATTTTTGTTTTTGCCCAAACTAATATTAAAATCATAAGAATATCCTTCTAACTTTTGCAATATCTACTAGATTGAAGTGAGACAAAGCTTCTCACATAGACTATGATGAGTAGCATCCATCTTAAAAAATATTTGCAAAAATTCTAAATTATGGAGTCAATAGAGCCTACCCAAATTTTCAAAAAGCCCAAAGTGGGCTCCTTGGTCATTTAGGGGTTAAAAGGTAATCCACTTTAGAATGGATTTCAATAGGGCAACATAACTTATTAGGTTTGGTGATGTATGTGCATGTTTATATGTATAAGTGTCTTCTTGGGATTGTGTTTGGACGTATACATGTCCCAATGCACATGTACATGTGTTAATTTGAAAATTAACTATCTTCAAAAACCTATGTGATAAATCCACTTATCCAAGAAGAGAGTGAAATGATAAACATGTTGCAAATCATTGAGCACTCAAACAAAGATTCACCATATTAAATTAAATAGATCATACAACAATTTAACCTACTAACAACAATGGACATTGTAAGTAGTTTAGTTTTATGATAGCTTATGTTCAATATYACAAAATATTTGAATCTATAAATTTTTGAGGGTTTGTCCTTCTCTTAAGGAGTAGTGGAATTCCTTGATCTTAAGTCATTCCCACATGAATAACATGTCTCATGAGCTATCATGATTTCTATGCACATTTTACTACAATGAGGCACTTGAGGTACAGTCTATAATGCATTACTCATGAGACATGTTATTTGTGGAGCTGAATCCCTAACAATGAACATTTGTCTTTGATGGATGAAAATGTAGTGATGCTTATGCTATATTTTCGGGCATCACATAATTTTGTAATAACCATGGTTGCTAAGAAATTAGGATTATTTACATTTTCTTTAGCAATTTTGAAAGATTTCAAAATACTCTTGAATGTATAGACTTTGAAGTAATGGATGTCACATGAAGTAAATATAATTTCAAAGTCTAACCTTATAGATTTAAAATTGTGCCCTAATTTTCATGTATATGCTTGCCTATATGGATTGCATATTCTGAATTGATTATCTACTTATTTTCAATCAATTTCAGGGCACTCTTTTGGCTTGAAAAGCTCTTGAAAATTGGGTATATCCCCCTAATAAAAAAAATTACAAATTTTTATTTGATGTAGGCGTCATAGGATCAAAAGGTCAATAGGAATTCTCCACTAGTAGAAAACGAAGGAATTTTGACAGAATTTTGTTGATTTGGTCGTGTTGTCCCGGTCATTGTTCTGTTGATTTCAACGAGAATCAGTAAAAAATTAATAGATTTATGTTGAAATCAATAGAATAATGGCTGGAACAATGTGACCAAATCAACAAAATTATGTCAAAATTCCTACGTTTTGTACTAGTGCTCATACTGCCACATGCCATAAGAACTTCAATTCCAACCTGTGATTTTCAAAATTCCAATATAATATTTGTCTTCTAGCATCTACCACGTG
This sequence comes from Pleurozium schreberi, assembly GCA_006891605.1. Taxonomy (NCBI): domain Eukaryota; kingdom Viridiplantae; phylum Streptophyta; class Bryopsida; order Hypnales; family Hylocomiaceae; genus Pleurozium; species Pleurozium schreberi. Next base: position 92,477 of record VACF01002261.1, read on the forward strand.
GCCATAGGAAAATTTGGTAATCAATACTTTAAGATAGGTTGCTTGTTTTGCTTTGTTTGTTGATATGCTGAGATCTAACAAAAATGTTATGCAATCGACCACGCTCTTGGTACCTCTCAAAAGCTCTTTGCAAGGAGGGGTGCACGAACTTTGATTCATGGCATTTGGACCTTTGGTGTGAAAGTTATTGAATTTTAGAGTTTTTTATGAATAAAAAAATTGAACTAATTACCTTTTATTTTAAAGAATTCATAACTTTCACATAAAGAGTCCAACTAAAACATCACGAAACCAAGCGGCCTTGCCCTCCTTTGTGCACAGGGCTTTCTATTTGTACCAAGAATGCAACCTTGAGTGTTTCAAGTGGCTCAGGTCACGTATCGTCACGCTACCTTCAAACATTGGTTCACGGATCCTTTGATTCATATATTTAGGTTTATATTTTTTTCATTGCAATTTGATGAGATAATATGTGACACTAAATGTAATTTTGTAAAATAATTTTATTCAATAGTTGACAAATAGTGTCTATGTTTTTAGGCACAAAGTGACGAGACCTACCCTACTCGAGACATCAATTGCAAATTTTAGTAACTGAGTGCAAGCTACGACTCCGGTTGCTGAATTCTATTCTCTGTCTGGAGATGAAATTTAGTTTTGGTACCACTCGGAAGCTTTAGTATGGCATCACCTTGATTCCAAAAGTACAGATTATTCATTTGAGAAGCAGTCATAAGAACGTTTTTGAGATAAATTCTTGTGTTGGTTGCTACTTAATTTTCTCATGTCTGATTTCAATGCTGCAGTAACTAGATTAATGCATCAATGGAGTGTATTTCCAGCTGAAGCACACAAGCAAAGATTATGATAGTTACATTGGAGAGGGTTTCTAGTGATAAGGTAGGTAACCCAAAAGCGCCACTAAACTAAAACGCAATCTTCACTCTCTGAACATCTCCAAATTCAGTTATGTACCTGTGTGGAAGAAACGCTTTTAGAATCAAACTTTGACCCTTCGTAACTTTTGCATATTGTCTCCAAATGTTGCATTCTTTAGTGCATTGGAACTTCCTTTCACTTGCAAACAAGACAATATGAAAATCTGACCACAGGTATTGTGGCGCTTTGAGGATGCCTACCTCAGTGGAAGTCAGCACGACGGGGTCTTTCAACTGCCAAACTTCTCTATTTCGCACGACGAAACGCGGCAGTGCATGGCTAAAACTTACCTAGAAAGTCGGCATTCAGCTTCGGAGGTTCACATTCTACGTTTGTGCTACAGAGGTTTATTTTCCAGTGAAGGATCGGACTTCAAGTTCGACTTTGTCTCAGTCTGAGCGCAAGCCAACTTGCTGATCGACCCCAAAATCCTCGAGACCGTCATTGAGTGCATCGCCTAGTCCTGCTCAAAATTTTACAGATTTTCTTGGAAGACAGATTACAGACAGATGCTCATGGCCAGAATAGGGCTGCAAAGAATCGAGCATCGTACATGATAAGTTTCGAAAGCGATCTGCTCGTTATGTCAGGTACTACAGCTTCACTACCTTAGAAGCTCAGAGAATGGGTCTTAGAATGAACTTACCACATAGGTTTGATCTGATTAATTAAAGGTACAAATAGTCATATTTGTTTCTCTGGTATATTTGTCAGAGATTGTCACCTTTTATTTGCCCTCCTGGAACCTCAGATCTTTGCCAATCCTGTTTTTTAGAGTCTGCGCAATCGAATGCCACAATTGTGGCACTTCGAAACGTGCCACGTTAACAAAGATGATGCTCATTCAAATAAGGATACTCTTGTCTGCACTTACGTATCTATGTGCTATGACTTGAGTAGTTTTCTTCTCAATACGTACACAGGGTTTTCAGATGAAAGGAACTCCGAATGGATTGGTGTTTGCACAGAGTTACTGTGGCTTGAATACGGTAAACGTACTTGCTTTTGAAACTCCTTTAGTCCTACGTTAACGAATTTTGAATATAACTGAATACCRCACGTCCTCTATGCTCAATTTACATAAGACCAACAAAGTCCCACATGAGGACAGTTAGGAAATTTGKAGGCTCACCGTAAGTCAGAGCCTTGAGTGTGCCTCCTGCTAGACATGGATCACCAGCTCCACATTCGGCATCCACGAGAATGGAAGAATGTCTCGGGAATGCAAGTATGCAAGAATGTTCTCCGGCAGAGTASACAGCAATGCTGTGTCTACTTAATCCGTAACGTCATTAGTGAATCTTGAATGTGGTGACAGTCATCACCGTACTAGTATTACACGAGAGGAGTTGTGTAGATGAGGAATTTCTCGGTTACGATGTACGACGTTTCCCACAATGTTGACAAGCTTTGCAGGATCTTAAAGTGTTGATGCTGCCCAAGGATGAGCTATGGCCGTTCTTGCTGCGCTTCCCCTCTAATTCTTTCGGAGTATGTCTAGGATTGGGCAGTCAGTATGGTTTCAATTACTGTCCTTATGTATACATATTGCGAGAAAAAGGAAAATTTTGTTTTCAATTATCTGAAGGATTACTTCCAATCAAACTCACTTCTCTTGCGCATCCTAAGTCTAATTTCTCAATTCCAATCTCAATCCAATGTGTTCAGGATTACTCCCCGTTACGGATAACCGGGAAATCCTCCTTCTCCGGCTTCTAATTCAAAAAACAATATCATCGTTATAGAACGTGTTTTCAAATCATTATATGTGTACTCACGGCCTAAGAACAGAATCTTTTACAGCAGAATTGAAAGCAATGCAGAGTGAGGCAATCAAAAACGGAAATCAAAATCGTGCGAACGCGGATATTCCGATCTCCAGTACCTAAGGGATTTCTTCCAACTCATTTTCGTATTCAAGCCTAAAGCTAATTGTTCTCATCAATCTCAATTCGCGCAGGTTTACCTTGTCCAAGTAGGCATACACATTTCCAATGACGGGAGCCGCCATAGCCGCCACCGAATAMTGCAACGCCACTCCGACATGGATCTCAAGAATCCTGGCCATCCTCTTCTCCCTACCGGCCACGGCGATCGTGTTTAAACTTTTCTGTGCAACACTCCTCCGCATCTTCGTCTTCCGCACCAAGTTCCACAACAACAACGCCATAGCCATTGCGGCGCACGGAGCGAAGAAATACTCCATGCACAAGGCGACTGTGCCGGAGTATCTGAGGCTGGAGAACGAGACCCTGCACAAGATTACATCAATCATCTCCTCTCCAAGGACTTCTCCACGCAGAACTACCTCTTCCACGAGACGGGTGCTCTGTTGATCTCGGCGTCGGAGTGGTCTTGTCACGGCAACTGGGCGACGAACTCTAAAGGATTTCTAATGTTCTTTGAAAGCTCAGTTGGCGGGAGGCTTGCAAATCGTTTGAAATTTGAAGAACATTTTCATATTACATGACATTATTCATTCTTGTATCACATTGAAAACACTACATTCGCAAATGAGCAAGAGATAAGTGTGAAATACATTGCACTTCGCTTGTAGATACACTAACAATAGGGGTTGTGCTTCAGCACTACAACAATTCTCCGAGAATGTACACGCAGCCACTCTTGGTTGGTAATTCGTGGCAGGCGCAACTCGATTTCCTTGAGAAATGAGGGTGCTATTTCTTCTCCTCCAGACGTGAAGAAATGTTCTCCAGGAAAAAATTCTAGCAGAATTCTCTAGTTTGGTTGGCTGAACGCAAGTTGCAGAGCTCCCTACCAACTTAGAAGGGAAGAAATTCCTCGAGAATCGTTGTAAACATCAAAAAGGGGTGTCACGCCTACTTTTCTCGACCATTGGCTCCTCTTTTCTCTCTCGAATTTCTCCAACTTCACAAAAATTTGTTTCTTGGAGGATGCGTGAAAACCCCTAATACATCAACTTACTAGTATTTTTATTTTACTGCGATTCTAATCACTTTTAATTACTGCTTTTGCTCAATTTGGTTGTTGTATGATAAGCTTGAACCCACCTTAAGGTTCTCGTATACACAAAATTGATTTACTACTAGGTGTCCAAATAAGTCCATATGTAATAGCCAACTTCTCATGATAGAGTGAAGAGAAAATTCTTCATCCTTCTTTGCTACTTTAATCTTTAATCCTTAAATGTCAAGGCAGACATTTTGTGTCCGATAGATGACACAGAATCTTTCTCTGTAGGACAAAAATCCAGTTATTCATCTTCAAAATTTTGCGTGAAAATGGGAGACCTTCTATAGTACTTAAACTTTTAATGAGTGGTTTTGGATTTTCTTAAATCAATGATTCCTTCGGTATCAAAATGGATGATTTTCATGGGCATTGGACCGTCCTTCGAGGGTTAAACGATGAGTTGGTGACTTTGTGGACATCATCCCTTTTGGCATTGTATGAAGAGTTGGTTTACAAAATTCTGAAAGCACTCATTAGAAATTAAACTATTGTACAAGATATCTCAWTTTCATATAAGATTCCAAAGATGAATAGTTGCATTTTTGTCCTACACCAAAGGATTCTTTGTCATTCACTGACCAAACAATGGCCGTAACATTAGTTATGAGTTAACCCTTAAAGAACCAGCATGCAATTTTTGGCTACATAATAATTTTGGGCAAGTACGTGTGATTAAAGATTTCCATATTTTTGGCCTTAATTTTGATAGAAGGTGGGGACGGATATATCTTTCATATGCACAAAATTTCATGACATTTGGAAGTATGAGTCAAAAGTTATGGCCTAAATATGTTATTTTATTTTTGTAAATGGGTAGTTTGGAGCAAGTTAGAAAATCACTTTTTTCATAAACAAAAATTTGAAATTGATTTTGTAGAGTTATGTGAACGTGGAAAGCTTTGAATCATTCCATTTTGATCAATGAGTCAAAAGTTATGAGGATTTTTTGTTTGCAAGTAGTTATGGATTTTCTACTCTAAAATAAACTTTAAAGCCATTTATCTTACTCAATTTTCAATATTTTGGGGAAAAATAAAACCATAGGATGTAGATTGCTTATTACAACATTGCAACCATTGAGATTGGCATTTTTCAATTACATAATTAAATTTTAAACAATTTAGTATTTTGAATCATTCTCTACTATTGTCTACTCACTATTTTTTTCCTATATGTTGTACAACTCTAAATAACTTGAAAACTCAAGCATGTGGCCAACTTGTCTAGAAAAAAGAATCCAAAAAATCACCACCATTTTGGACCTTTTTTCATAGAAAAGTGAGCTTGTGAAGTGCAGTTGCCCTATCTTTTGTAATGGTCAAAAAATCATTTCGATAAATTTGAATGCTTATATCTTGCAATCTACAAGGTGGATTTTTTTTGAAATTATTACCATATATTCACAATTCAGCATACTACAAGATCCTATGGTCACATGTCTCAAAAAGTATATTTAAGAATTTTTTTGATATTTGTACTAAAGATGACAGATTTGAAGTATTTTTCGTGAAAACATAGTCATGGAACTTTAGGGGTTAAGTGACACAAAAGTGGAAGTCCTAAAATCTAGAGAATAATGTATCATTTTTCCATTGGAAATGGTGTTGGACATGCTACAACACCATACCCCCCTGCCTACAAACATTTCTAAGAATCATCACCATATGTAGTCACTTTCCAATAGTGTAGCTTGTAGTTCCCTTCAACAAAGAATAATAAAAGAATTTGAACCCAAATGATTTTGGAAACTAATAGACCACTTTGATGAATCCAAGGAAAAATAAATATAATGAAAGTCAATATGTTGGAAGAGATACATGTGCTAGTTGATCCCAATATGTGTCCACTAAACGATTGGGAATCCCAGTTCATTTTAATAATTTTTACAGCACAGCAAAAACACTATGAAAAATAATGAGTTCATAGAAAGTCATGATTATCACTTTCTTGTGCAATGAAGGTTTGAACCATTCAACTTCCAAAATTATTTGAAGGATAAAAAAAAAATTAAAAAAAACTATTGAATAATTGCCAGATAATTTAAGAATAAAAAATTAACTATCGAGCCAATCCTTCCAATTTCAAATAAACATTCAACAAAAATATGCGGAACGTGACCTCAAGCTATGGTATTATGTTGTTCAATGCTCTTTTGTTGAAGCTAGTACAAGCCGAAACCCTAGCTCATAGTATATTTGGCCAATTTCATATAAGATAAAAAAGACATGGTGTAATAAGCCAAACTATCAACTATGATAGATGACTTCTTTTTTGACAAAGCACAAAAATTGGAACACACATTTGATGTATTAGATGCTTGATATTTGGCATTGGTATATAATCTTTCTTTTCATGTACCACCTTAGTATAATTCAAGATATTAGTTCAAGGTTTTGAATCCATCCATGTAGGGATGGGAAGAGAAGATGAATTCACTTGCAATAAATGAAGTCTTAATGTCTAAATTCTTCTCATGCCACAATTTATTTTGTTTGTTAGTTCCAAATCTAAACTCCTTCTACCACATACCATTGATTCTTAGAGTCTTAAGAATAAGTGCAAACAAAAATTCATTTTAGTTGTATAGTCTTGTTTCAATTGGCTACACATCTTTTGGCCACCAATACAATAGATGCAAATTAGCTTTTAGATTTGGATTAGAAAATTGATTGCACGCATACCAAAGCCACACTAGCTCTATAGCTAGACTACTTACTAGTCAAGCTAGGGTAAAATGTAATTTTTGCAAACTCAAGAGACAAGTCTCTATAGTAGGCATGGGTGAACATGCCCCTTTGTTCAGCCACTCTAAGTCATTTCAAGGGTGCAAATAAAAAAAACCATAAGGTAGGCAAATCCGAATACCAACCATTGATGTAGTACCACGCGAATGTAGGTTTGTCATTGATTATAGAGTGAGAATCTATGACAATAATACATGCCTTAACTTCACTTATTGTGAAGTTAGGACATGTATTTATGTTAGAGATTATCATTCTAKAATCAACAAGGATTGTACATTTGGGTGATATTAGGTCAACAATTGATATTGGGTTCACCTACCTTATTTTGTGCTTGAAAAATTTATCTCTTGCACCTCTCCTAGGTAATGTGGGCAAGGCCTCAGATTGCAAATATGAATTCAAAATTTGCAAATTTTTTCACGCATGAAATATAAGAAAATTCCAGTGTTTTCCCAGGTGGCTAAGTGAGGGGTCAATTCACCCCGACCCTATAGTATTGCAACACTATCTACAAGGTTATTGTATTATTTTGGGTTGATTTTTCAATTCAAATGCCAAGGTGGTGTAGGACTTTTGTAAGAAATGGACGACCTACCTATAGAAGACATTCACTACTAGTTGGACAAAGATAAAATATTTTGAATGACGATTTATAGATGACCTAATTAGTATGAAAATCTATTGTTAGCCCAATTGGTGGCCAAGCCTTTCGAACCTTTGCCCTATACAATATTTTATATGTTCATTGTTTATGAGCAAAGCACGTAAGGGACCCTTTAGTTTGCATCCTTAACCCTTGAATGTCGAGGCGGACGTTTTGCGTCTGATGAATGACAGAGAATCAAATTGTACAACATAGAAGTTCAATTATTCATCCACGGAATTAGGGGTGGAAAGGGAAGATCTTCTAGAGTACTTTGACTTCCAATGAGTACTTTGAGAATTTTTTTGAGCCCACTGTATCAGAATTGATGATTTCCATGGTAACCGGTCCATCCTTTAAGGGTAAAAAAGGGATCCCTACAATGAACAAAATTGTCTTCTATGGCTCCTCGGTCAGCCAACATCAAGGTCTTCTAACTTATGAGTTACCACCCCTCCCCTCCGTCTAGCAAAGCAAAGCGCTGTACCTTCTCAGCATGGGGAGCACCAATTGTCTGGTCAGTTAACCCTTGAACGCCGACAGGGACGTTTAGCGTCCGCTGGATGACAAAATAAGCGTGTACTGAACGGGAGGAAGTCGTTTATTTTTTGTTTGTTTTTTAAAAATGACCGTGCAGTCATGCTACAATATGCAAGGCCAAAAACAACCTCATTATGTGATTCTTTATTTTTAGGCACACAAGAATGTGAGAAGATGGTAGCAAAATTCTCACACACGGTGTTAGGCACATACAATTCCAAATGATCTGAAATTTTTCAAGCATGTGGACAACTTGTCTACAAAAAAGAATGTAAAGAAGCACCACCATTTTGGACATTTTTTCATAGAAAAGTGAGCATTTGAAGTGCAGCTGCCCTGTTTTTTGCAAGGCCAAAAAAATGATCTTAGTGAATTTGAATGCTTATATCTTGCAATCCACGGAGTGAAAATTTCTGAAATTTTTACCACATGTTCTCAAGTTAGCATACTACAAGATCCTATGGTTACATTTGTCAAAAAAAGTTTTTTTCAAAAATTTGATATTAGTACTAAAAATGGCAATTTTGGAGCATTTTTGGTGAAAACATAGTCAAGGAACTTTAGGGATTAAGGTGGAAGCATCCGAAACTGTTAATATAAACAACTCAACATAGTTGGAGGCACCTTATCCTTGAAACAATATTTTTGTAGTATGAGCGAGTGAAAATCATGAATATTCAAAAAAAAAAATTAGGTTTTTGGATGTTTTATGTAATTTTTATGATTTTTCAAAGTGCAGGCTTCTTAGACCACTGAAATTGTCACATAGGTGGACCTAAAATCTGATATCTGCAAAAAGAGGTAGTTGACAAATCAAAGTTAAGTGTGTGCCTTTCAAATGTGTCAACAAATTAGATTTAAGCATTTGGAAGACACATTAACCCCTATGGAACCATTGTCCCCTTGGGAGATAAAATGGATTTGGGCACGTTCCTATGACCTCATTTTTTGGTGAAACTTTTTGAAACTTTCTAATAAGATAGAAAAACTGATAAGCTTTGTGGGAATATAATTTTTATTTCAATTGGTGCGCGGGAGCAAAAGTTGTACCACAAAAAGCCTAAAAACTGAATTTGGCGGGCAAAAAATTGTTTTTTGCAAAACTTCAAAATTTAATTTTTAATTTTTTTTCTGAAATTATATATTTTTGCCTAGTACATGTGAAGCTTTGATTCATTCTATTTGGACTAACAATGAGAAAGTTATGGACAATCTTGCTTTTGGGGCAATCTAAGAATCTTCTTGACAAAATAACTTATAGGATTCATTTCCAAATGCAATTTTCACAATTTTTCAAAAACAATTGTTGGGCAAGGTTAAATTTATTTGTTAGAACAATCTCAATGTTGGAATTATTGTGTTTCACTACCATCTTAGAGCTATTAACCATTTAGTTTTTCATTCAATCTTGGACCTACTTCTACTTAACAATTTTTTAAAGAATGAAAATGAAGTTTTTATTTTGTAAACTTTTTTTCCTAAACTCTCAACTTAGTTTTTTACCACATAAAATCTTAAAATCAAAATCCATAGTGCAAAAAATTTCCACAAATGGTGGTCAAAGTCATTTGAAATTGCAGACCGTAGTTCAAAAAAGTTTTTTTTATTCAACTTTGAATGCCTTTATCTTCCAATCTATACTGTTTAACTTGATGAAATTTTTACCACATGATCTCACAAAAGTTAATTACATGATCCTACAATTAATTCTTAAGGATTTGTTTTTTGTTTTTTTGGGTGAATGCAGTAGAAATGGCAGTTTTGAGTGATTTTTGACAAAAAAAAATAGCTTTAGACCTTTAGGGGTTAACCAAAATCTGAGGACATAATTAGGTGAGTCTAGGATACAAGAATGGGAGTAGGTGCGCTAATGGGTATTTCTACCTTAAATATTTTTCAATTGGATCCAAGCATCTCACCATGATGGGTTTTTTTTGACCGGGGTAAACTGACTAGCCCCCTCACTCGGCCCCTCAGAAAAGCATTGAAGTTTTTTGCAAAACTTGAATTCACATTTGTAGTCAGAGATCCCAATTTGGCTAGGAGGAATGGAAAAAGGTAAATTAATCAAGCACACAATAGGGGGCTATGCCTTTTTATTTGCACTCCTAGAATGACTTGGAGGGGACGAGCAAGGAGGCTTGTTCACCTTGACCGTTTTCTTGATGTTTTCTTGGTGAGCATTCATATTAAATGATCTATATTTGAAAATTTGGTGGTCTATTCCCACACTAATTAGGCATGATCCATATAAGTGGAATAAAAAAATACATTATTTATGTCCTCCACGTTCATGCAAATACGCCTTCCAAAAGGCTCCATGGTGTGCACACTTATGGCGAATTTCATTAAAATGGCAATTGTCTGTTATTTTGGCACATTTTACAGTTCAAACCACATAGTCTGAAGTCTAAACCCGTCATAGATTTCTAAAATTTATACTTGGCCTAGATTTTTGAAATCTATACCAATACTAAATATTTTAGACCGTGCGTTTTGAAATCTAAGAGTGCCATAGATGTTTGACATCTAGAAAGGTCATAGATATCTCAAAATCTATACCTATCCTAGATGTCATTTCACAATTCAGATTGCATGGTCTGAAAATGGCACATGGAATATCACAATTTTAATGAAATTCGCCATACTTCTAAATATTGAAGATGGTTTCAAGTACATGCTTCTGGTGAAATCTCACCATCAAGTCTTTAGAAACTGGTAGTTTTTAATTTTTTTCATTTCACTAGACTTGATCTATGAAAAATTAAAATGTTGACTATGATTGTGGAGGACAAAAAATAATATATTTTTGAATGCCCCTCACATGTTTCATGTCCAATTGGTGTGCAAAATTGGGAATAGATCACCAAAATTTCAACTTTACATTAAATAGTGAAATTAGGTTGCCCCTCAATAATTTCTTGACATTCCACACTACAAAAATAATTATTGTTACTCTACAAGAATGCACTACGTTTGAATTAGTTATTGGTGTAGTTTGCACTCATGAACCAAATAGTAAATACCAAATAGTAAAGTAGTGACAAACATAGTAATATTTGGAACACTATGGCCCTCCATGTATTCCTTTAGTTAGGATGCTCTACAATTTTGTTTTTGTTGTTGCTCTTTTCTCTTTATTCTCCAGTCCGTGAAGCTTGGCTGCTCTTTTTGTTCTTTGTTTTATTTTTAATGCAATGGTTTTCCATTTATGGCAAATTTCATTAAAATGGCGGTATTCAATGTTTTTTTTACTTCAAATATGCAATGGTTTTCCATTTATGATGAATTTCATTAAAATGGCAATATGCAATGTGCCATTTTTAGACCCCACAATCCGAACTGTGAAGTGACATCTATGATAGGTATAGATTTTCAGACATCTATGACATATCTAGATGTCCAAAATCTGTGCCATGTTTAGATATCAGACTGCACGGTCTGAAACATCTAATACATGTATAGATTTTAGAATTCTAATATAGATATAGATTCAAGAAATGTATGACAATTTTAGATTTTAGACTGCTCGGTCCGAACTGTAAAAAGTGCAAAAATAACGTAATATTGCCATTTTAACCCCTAAAGTCCCAAGGGCATTTTTTTGCCCCGAACCACTCAAGACTGCCATTTTATCTATGTTCATCCAAGAAAGCAAAAACAATATTTTTCTTAAAATCTAATTGTAAGATCTTGTACTTTGCTTGTTTGAGATCATGTGGTAAAATTTTCATGAAATTTGACCGTATAGATTGGAAGATATTAACATTCAAAGCTGAAAAAGAAAGTTTTCTTGAACTACGGTCTGCAATTTCAGATAACTTTGATTGCAATTTGTCAAAATTTTTTGCACTACGGACTTTGAATTTAAAAATTTTTATGTTGAAGAATTGAGTTGAAAGTCTAAAAAAAAAATTTCAAAAAACACACTTGATCTTCATTCTTTAAAAAATTGTTAAAGAGAAATAGGTTCAAGATTGAAAGAAAAACTAAATAGGTAATAGCTCTAAGATGGGATTGAAACACAATAATCCCAATGGTGAGATTGGTTAAGAAAGTAAACTTCACCTTGTCCAATAATTTGTTTTGAAAATTTGTGAAAATTGCATTAAAAAAATGAATCCTATTAGTTATTTTTCCCAAAAATCAAGATTGTTCATAACTTTCTCATTACTAATCCAAATAGAATGAATCAGGGTGGTTGCAAGAAACACTTATATTATTTTGCGTCACACGTTGCGTATAGAAGTTGTTTGGGGCCATAACTTTTTCAAAAATGATAAAAAAGACAAGTAATTTGGAAGCAAGCTTTATGATGGTATGGAAAATAAGCATGAATTTTTTTTCAATTTTAGTAAAATTACTTAAATGACTAAAATTGAATTTTGATAATATGTCACACTTATAGTCCTTGCTAGACTTTTCTGAAACTTTTTCAACTTCAATGTGGCAATTTTGACGATCTTGAAACACGCCATAGCATGATGTAAGCCAGCGTGTGCTTTCACAACATGTCAGACTTGTGAACGTGTCTACACACATCTTCGTTTTGATTGTGTCGGCTCCTATTACTTCGTGCCATGGCTGGAGTTGTAATTTAATGGCGCCGCCTGTTGTACGTAACTCTGTGCGTAGAAAGGAGTACTACGAGGTTCCKTTCGCSAAGCTGAGATGCATAGTGGAGCCCAAATTCGGGGAGCGGTCGATTGTGAAGCACTCCGACTACCTGAAGGCGGGGAAAGTGTTGCAAACTGCTGCGAGCGGCGTGTCAGGCTCTGAGGTTGTCACCGCTTCCGGGGAACGAGTGCCGTTTGACGTCCTCGTCGTCGGTACTGGCACCTTGTTCGCTGGACCCACCACCAAGAGTGAGCTCCTCAAGGATTACGAAGCTGGTGAGTAGCGATTCTATGCTTTTCACGAACCTAAATGTGGTAAAATCTACTCCAGGCTCAGTCCCACTAAAAGCTTTCTAATCAGGCTGATTTACAGTATTTGCAGGAAGAACTTGGGAAGCTTTTAGTGGAACTGAGGGTCGGAGTAATATTCTGGTTGCTTTACCTAACACAATTATTTTAAAAAAGGTCTTCAAGGGTGACCAAGCCAGTAATTATGGTTGCCTTTTCTAAACATTTCATGGTTAAATATATGGTTACTGCGCTCTTCAAGGATTTCTAATTAAGCTGGTAACCATTATATATGTGCTTTCATCAACCAACATGATGATCTTTTAGACTTCAATCATTTGTAAGTTCCTTTTCAATTCGGTTGCGTTAGATATCGATCTATCATATGGGTTAACTTTTTAGTTAAAGAGTTCCTGAAGAATTGCAAACTGCTAATCATTCTATGCTTTCACCAACCGCAGTACACAAGAAAATTCCCATTAGAAATTGGCAATGACTTTTCAATATGAAAAACCGTCAATGTCGACGAGCTTTAAGCATTGGATGTCGCCAATTTAACGAAATTGACGTTAAATGGCAAAATTTTGCACAATTGCACTAAACAAAAAGCTACATCTGTCCCCCCCAAATCAGAATTTGCCTCAGTCGTCATTTATTATGAGCGAGTATACAACTTAGTGTAAGAAATTGTTCCTAATTTAAATTTGTTCCAGCCTGGCTCTAAGTAAGTGAAGCGCTCGCGGTTGCAGAGAACGCCAAGCTCCTGGCAGCCGAATCCGTGCTGATCATCGGWGGAGGCCCCGTGGGCGTGGAGCTCGCTGGGGAGATCGTCACCGACTTCCCCAACAAGAAAGTCACCCTGGTGCACGGCGGGGACCGYCTGATCGAGTTTCTGGGGCCCAAGGCTTCCACCAAGGCGCTCAAGTGGTTGCAGTCGAAGAAAGTCACGGTCCTCCTCAACGAGAGAATCGACACCGAAGGACTGGCGGGGCCGAACTACGTGACCAAGAAGGGGACCGCCATTCAGGCCGATGCGCACTTCGTGTGTACTGGACAGCGACTGGGATCGTCGTGGCTGAGGGGCTCCGACTTGGAGGCTGGCATGGACAGCAACGGGAGGTTGCAGGTGGACAGGAATATGCGCGTGCAGGGGCATTCGAACGTCTACGCTCTCGGCGACATTTGCAACACCAAGGTACTTGCGAATTGAAATTCCCATGATCGATCTCCATTGTTTTCCAGTGAGTTCACTGTCGTCTGGATGTTGTTTCAATACGTGCACACGTCGAAATACTGTACGTACATATAACGTTCATTTCATGAAATTTGCGGTGTAAGTTCCACTACTTGGCATTATAATTTCGGGAAGTTTGCCACTTTTATGCCTTTGTGACATAGATGCATGTGGCAATTTCTGGTGCCCGCATCCTGGTTTGGTAATCCCGGCCTAAGTGTGTTAACTGGGGGAATTAGTACGTGCCGATCGATGCCGCTGATTTTCCCTRTTTTGCCGCTTAGTTTCCCCTGATTCTCCGTTCCTACTGCAATGTGTCTACAGACTAAATCACACAAGTTTCAATATAAGTAACCCGCTTCTGTTCTAATAAACTAGAAATGGGTACTTTGATTCAAAAATACAGTCAAGATTAACCCTAAACTTATTAAAAATTTCTTCGTTACCTTTTCAGCTGGACGCGCGCACAGCCTGAAACCCTAACTCTACACCAGTCTTAACTTCGTTTTTTGCCCTGGCTACTTTTTAGAGCTTCAAATGTGCAGATGAATGTCACAATTTGGGGCTTCTCAGAAGTTATTGTGACATTCATCTGCACATTTGAAGCTCTAAAAAGTCACAATAACCGAAACTGGCCATGCAGTACTAACAGTACATTACAGTATCAATTGATGCTCGATTTCTTGATGTATGTAATTATGTGTTGCAGGAAAGCAAGCAGGGCTATCTTGCCCAACAGCAAGCAGCGGTGGTGATCACGAACATCAAGAAGAACTTCAAGGACCCCCACACGGCCAAGCTGTCCGAGTACAAAGCGGCGACAGCGCCGATGGCGGTGGTGTCACTGGGAAGGAACTTGGGGGTCATGCAAATGCCGCTGGGGACGCTGCTGGGGAGATTGCCGGGCATGCTCAAAAGCAAGGACTTGTTCGTCGGCGCCTCCAGGAAAAACCTCGGTTTGGCTGCGGCTTAAACAAGACAAATTGTTCAAAACGCGCGAGGATTTGAATTCCACACCACGCTACTCAGCAACAAATCCATCGATCCATCGATCCATCGATCGGAGTTTGAATCGTGGTTTCCAAATGACTGTTTCAATCTCAAGTGGTGTCAGACTTCGAGAGTTTAGATCAGATCTAGATAATCCTTGTTTGATTCTCGCAAGTTCTGACTCTGTTATGAACTACTGTAGTCTAGTTCTAGGTCTTTGTATTATTCGATCTATGTAGGTCTTTGTAGATTGAAGCATAAATTGCTTTGCGATCTGTGTCTGACTAGCTATCGAAAGAGAATTGCAACCTGGGTAGTGTACACATTTTTTGTTTGTTATTTGGATTGGTAGCGATTACTTTGTCTTGAGGTGTAGAGTGTAGATTGAAGCATTTGAAACTGACTTCAACTTGTAAAAAATATCATCTGGAAATGAATGTGATTCTAATGTGGAGTTTCAGATCGTACCCGTCTTAGGTTATCGCCAATTGCTGTAAATGGGCGCAGCATTTCATTAAAATGGTACAACATTTCATTGAAATGTAATGAAATATGTCTGAAATTGCACGACATTTCATGAAATTGGCTCAACATTTCATTAAAATGGCACAGGATACCTCCATTTTTGGTGCAAAATTACTGCCAATTTAACGAAATTCACCATACCCTTCTTAGATTATCTCCAATTCAGACACTGATATTATTCTATGTAGGTTTTTGTAGACCGCTGGCAGGGTTACCGTGTGCAATTTCTTTGTTTGGAAATTATATTGTTGAAAGTTGTTTTTATCTTGATGTGTTCAATGTAGAAAGATTTCAAACTTTTTGGAATGCAAAGAATCTGGAAAAGAATGTGAAATCTTAGGATGTGCAGTTTGTAATCATGTGTGACGTAAGTCTCTTTAAACCAGATCTAATTAATTAGATCTAAGGCGCTGTGTGCTTGCAAACCAAAAGGATGAAGAAGTTTTGTGCATTGGCAAATTAATGAATTTGAAACAAAATCCAAACGATTGTGTAACTTTCTGAGGGTCACTCAATTATTACACAATTTCATTAACTTTGATAGACTATCTTGACACTTATCACCTTTAACCCTTCAAGGACGGACTAGTGACCATGGAAATCATCCATCTTGGTACCTTGAGAATCATTGCTTTAAGAAAATTCGAAAGCACTCCTTGGAAGTGAGATTATTGTAGAAGATCTCCCCTTTCCAAACAAAGTTCCAAAGACAAATAGTTGCACTTTTGTCCTACATAGAAAGATTCTCTATCATCCATTGGACACAAAATGTTTTCCTTGACCTTTCAGGGTTAAAGGCTTATGATTTGAAACAAAAATCTATAAAAGACTTTTGTCAATGGATTTTATAATTTTGTTTAGTAAGAGGAATTGCACCATAAGAACAAAATTGACAATCACAACCAACATCAATGTAAGCATGACATTGGTAACAACTAATAAAGCGCACAATTTCTTGTGCTTGCATTGATTTGTCAATTGAATACCAAAGCAAAGGGCAAAATGTAGCAAATAGCAAATGAAATCACTAAGACATTTGGAAGCCCTACTACAATAAATTATGGTGGTGAAGACTTGTCACTACCTCTTGATAGGGCTCAATCCTTATCTATTGCATTAAGGATAATTTTTTGACCAAATATCTTCTCGAAGACATGCCAAAAATAATACTTAAATATTTTAAAGATAGCCTTTCTTTATGACCAAATTGATGAAATTGAGGTATATCATTAATATATCTAGTGTCAATTTCTCATGGCATGGAGAATTAATCAACGCAAATTTGGATTTATTTTGGATTGGCAAGGGATACCTTGAAAATAATACTATGCAATTTTTTTCAAGGTATTTCAATGTGAAGCTATAGCCAAGATAGAGTTTTCTATACATCTTTGAATTTTCAAGTGCATCAACAACTCTCAAACTACGATGTGTCATCCCAGCAAAAATCATTTCCATGAACAAGGTTTTAAAAGGTATGATCTTTCCAAGATTTGGTGACAAGTTTCTCAAATAATGAAAATAACAAATTGTTGAAGCATTTGAGTATTACACAAGCCAATGCAACATTTAGACTTGTAGTACACAATTAGAGGTGCATATTGCATTGATTGAAATGTGGTACAAGCAATTTTTAGAGCTTTATAGATCACAAAGCCAATTATGACTCAAAAACAAATTGAATCACTTTGCACTTCTACTTCTTAGACAGAACAACCACTGTGAATCAATGACATGGATCCTAAGGCTTGTTAATACTGTTAAGACACTCCTCTCACACTTAATATGCCGTAGAATAATAAAAGATAGGCTTCTACCGAGGCTTCTACTGAAACAACTTGAGCATAGAAATAGAAAGAAAGATGATAAGACAAGAGAATAGCAATAGAGCACTTGCACAATAATGTGGACTCACATGCTTCCACCCACTCTACAACCCATATGATTGAGTTGGGACCACGCTTCTTTATGAATTCAACCAATACCGAAAATTAAAGAAACAAACAAATTTGAGCTATATATATATACTATTGCTCAAATTCATTGAAATGATATAGAGAAAAAAACTAAATTCTAGAGAGAGAAAAAAACCCAAAATCTAGAGAGGAAAAAACTAAATTCACAAGATTTTTGTGCAATTGACGAAGTAATGCGTACCAATGAAGATGATGAACCGAATGAATGTCGGTATTAGTAAACCACAAATCATGAGTCTTCATTCATCCAATTGATCTGCAGGGCTTACTGAATTAGGGTTCAGTTGGAAGCTCATTACGAAGCTCTCGGGACTCATTAATTGTTCCGAAACGTGCCGGGTTCTAATGGAGGGGAGCCTGTGGTGCAGCGGGGTCTGCGCATTGTTATCATTCCGGCGCGGTGCCGTATTTCTTGTCATGTAGAATGTTCGTTAGATGAGAAGATGGATCTATTGAGTATAGGCTTTGGAGTCGGCGACGGAATGGGGTATCACGATTAAATTGCCTTGTTTCATCTCGCACCGAGTCATCTGATCGAAAGCTGCAGAATCTGCGAGTGAATTAAGTGCGGAAATTTTTTCCCATTGCTCTGGATTCACTGCCAAGCTGGGATTACTGATTCTTGTGCACTTTCTTACCGAGCTGGAGGCCCCTGGGAGTTCAAAGAGAAGTTAAAATTTTAGAGGTCAGATGGAGCTGATTTGTAGTTCCTGCAGTGACCGCGAGGAGTTGGAACGTGGAGCTTGAGATTTATCACTGGATTTATGTATCATATCTCATCAAATCAATGGCTCTCTCCAGAGCTTCATTCTTTTCACAAATATGGAACTACTTGAAGCTCTTGGTATTCTTGAGATCCCTTTGTAGGACCTGCAATCGGTTGATGGGTGGATGGTGGATCGGATAGAGTAGGATGAAGCTGAGGGCTGACAGCTGTAAGGTACATAACAATGCGGACAACAGTTTGAGCGTTTTGGATGGCATTGACCGGCATTGACACCTCGTGTGAAGAAATTCTAAATTAATTGAATTGTTTTTGTTGCATTAACCAATTAGTTTTGACTTTTTGCTATAAAATTTATAACCAATAACGTTTCCTTACAAAACAAATATAGACTTCTCTCATTGATAGGCAACAGTCACAGACACTCATTATATAAAAATACAATAATTATCAAGCTCATGTGAATCTTGAGGAAGGATGTGACAGATACAGAGAGAAATAACTCCAACCATTCTCAAAGGTTGGCGTAATTTAAGGATCTGTTCATAGCTGAAGGATGTGACCACCATAAACTTTTCCCTTCTTATTAGACTTCGCCTGAACAGTATCCATCCAAAAAATAGAGCATCCAAACTGGCCAAAAAGTTTGGAATCAAAAGCTGCAGAACACCATATCATGAACTCTAAATTGTCTGATTTGGTGCAGCAACTATCTGAGAGGATGATGTTTTAGCCATTTTTGTACCAGTGGCCTCGATTCCCTCACCGTACCCCTGAATGAGTCGATATAGAGTCCAATTTCAACTTCAGGACACACCCTGCATATTCGCTTTGCATTGGGAGTGTCCGAAACCCTAGCTAATATTATATCACTAACATCAGACTGAGCTCCTCATTACAGAGAATGTAACCAGGAGCTACTCACGTCTTCTTCAGACTCTTTTAATCAGCAAGACGTTTCCAGTCGTTGAATCGGCCCAAGTGATGAAGACACAGACTTGTCGAGTCCGAATGTGGGCATAGCGCTCTCAACTTTTACTCTGGGCCTGCGAGACATCAAAGAGTACAGGTTAGAAGCAGGGATAGGCTCAAGCCACTGAATAAACACACATAACAAACCAATCGTAGCCTTAACCATTAAACGTCACAGCTACCTCCTGGGTTCAGTGTGATTTCAAAAACTGTCACGTCTAAGGGTTAATATACTTGGGGAGGCTTTTATCCTGGACGAGGAAGAATACTGCCCCCGAAATCTGAGTTCAAGGTTACAATACAGCAGCCAATAACTAAATTTAAAGCTGCTGATTCCAGATGAAAGTTAAACCAAACCCTAATTCTAAACCCCGTACCTGGAATGAATATGTGTGCCGGTGCAGAATCACGTGGTACAAATACGTGGAATGGATCCTCTGCTTTGCCGCCGAGTCCCAAATCCCATTAACTACAGGGCGATATACAATGTCGAGTCCAGAAATTTACCCTCGGGATTTTCAGCCAACCTTGTTTTCCTGGTTAGCCAGAAACCTGATTCTCTTTATCTTCTGAGCTTCCTCAACTCTGCCCTCTCTCCGAAGAGAATCAATAAGAGAACCGAAGGTAACAGCATCAGGAGTAACCTTCTTCCTTGTCATAGTCCAAAAAATTGTGAGTGCATGATTGATTTTACCACCTTTTCCRAGGACATCCATAAGTGAAGTATAAGCTATAACATCAGGTTCACAGCCCTCCTCTGCCATTTTTGTGAAAACACTGAATGCCTCTTCTAATCTTCCGGCTTTTCCAAGTCCATCAAGAAGAGAGCTGTATGTAATAAGATCAGGTAATACGTTCCGACTCTTCATGCTGTCCACYACCTTGCAGGCCTCRTCCACGCGATTGGACTTCACAAGCCCATTCACCATGACATTATAAACGAATGTATCAGGGATCAAACTACTTCCTTCCAGCTCGTTAAAAACCTGCAAGGCCAAGTGGATCTTCTCATCTCTAACGAGTGCGTCAAGTAAGGTTTTGTAAATCCCCAATGAAGGCTCCAACGACTGTTCTTTCATCCTCCCTAAAGCATCCAGAGCTTTCTCCACGTCTCTGGACTTGCAGAGACAATTGATCACTACACTGTACGCGGCCAAATCTGGAACACAACCTTTCCTGATCATTTCGTCAAAAAAGCTCAAGGACTCCTCCAATTGGTCTCTCCTTGAAAAGGACGCCATRAGAGAACTGTAAGTCACAACAGAAGGCTCGCAACCCTGTTTCTCCATCTCTCTTAGTAGACTCACCGCCTCCTCCAGTTTCCCAGCCTTGCCGAGCCCATCAATTAATGTAGTGTACGTGACCACAGTGGGAGCACACTCATGCTTCTTCATCACGTCCAGCAGTTTGACAGCTTCATCCACATGTCCGTTATGCATAAAAGCAGACATCAAAGTATTGTACGTTATTTCGCTAAGAGACTTGAACCCCAGCGTAGGGTCTTCAGCACCGTCTTCAACGGTAGCCTCAGGGGAATCCATCCTCTTCTCTACCATTTCTTTGATGAGTGTAAGAACCTTATCCATGTGACCACCTTTGCCAAGGACATCAATCAAGGTATTGTAGGTGAAAACGTCCGAGACGGCTMCCTGCTCTTTCATGTCCTGAAACAGCTGCCAAGCATCCGTGTGTCGACCGGCTTTGCCTAAAACGGCAATCATGATATTGTATGTGCACAGATTAGGCATTAAGCCCTTATCCTTCATCTCCTTGAAAAGACCGCATGCCATGTCTGCTTCACCAGCTTTACCCAGTCCATCAATAAGGGTGTTGTAAGCAATCGCATCGGGAGAGCAACCATTCTCCTTCATTTCAACAAATATTTCACATGCTTCCTCTAATCTCCCAGCCTTTGCCAGACCATTAACTAGCGCAGTATACGTCACCACATTCGGCACACAACCAAGAGCCTTCATACCTGTAAAAACCTTGCAAGCTTCCTCAATGTTTCCAGCTTTCGAAAGCGCATCGATCAACACAGTGAAACTCAACACTCCTGGATTAACCCCCACCTGAATCATCTTTTGCACTGGGYCCGATGCAAGATGCACCCTCCCAGACCTAATGAACCCGTGTACAAGAATGCGAAACGTTTGAACATCMGGTKTAACCCCTAATTGCCTTAATTTCCCAAACACAATCACAGCGCTATGATAGAATCCAYCCTTCACAAGAAGCTCAAGCACGAAGTTGCACACGCTAATACYCGGATTGCAGCCAAAATTCTCCATGTGATTGAAAAGCTCAAGAGCACCAGCGACGTTACTCCCCCTGCCATAAGTACGTAGCAAGGAAGATACGAAATGCGTCGAGATCGCATGCCCGTCCTTCCACATAGCGACCAGTAAACGATTCACGGGTTCACGCTCCTGAGCTCCAGCAAGTCGTTTGATCATCAGAGTGTACGTCCCAACRGAATGCTGGTAACCATCCTGTTCCCCTGCCCATACGAAAAAACACCGCGCAAGCTTGAGATCCTTCTGCTTCACTATCACGTCGCACACAAGCGCAGGGCTGAGTTTAACATTCAACCGCTCCAGCTGCTTCCCCATCTCCACATCCCACTTTCGTCTCCTGATTACTCCGTGGAYCTTCTGCAGCTTGGATTTGTTCGAAACTTCAACTCCAATCTCGGAAACGACCAGCCGTGGAATCCGAATATCTGTTGTCAATGTTCGGTAMCCTAAAGTGAACAAACCGCAACAGACTACTGCATTCTCATCGTGACTAGTCGCGGAAAGGAGGGGAAGACGACCACATGAGATAAACCCTAAACCTTGCCCGGAGAGGTGAGGAAAAAGGGAATGCTGCTGGGTGTAGCCAGCCGCGACCGCATGGTGCAGGGAAATTGATCGCCATCTCCGCAGGGCAMCGGGAAGCATCATCCGCAAGCCAAAATCGCAATCGCAGCAGAAGGCTGAATTGCGAGAGATTGGAGTTGAGTGCACATGAGGCTCCGGAGCCGCGGAGAGACGGCTCCCGACTGCGAAATGGTTCTCCGGAGACCGGAGCCACGAATGCGTCTAGGAGCCCCACATAGAGAGAGCCGGGAGGAGCCGCTGAGTTCCCATTAAGTTCCCAATGGATTTTTCATCTTGTTCCCATTGCATTCCCATTCACGTTGTCATGATATTCTCATTACGTTCCCGTGATGTCCCCCACTCATTTAATGCCAAACTGATGGACTTTGCGAGCACCTACTCGTACGGGTAAACAAAGTTCCCAATAAAATTGGATGAAAATCATCCTCTTTTTACAATTTCCAACAGAGTTTTGAAATTTTTTTTTTCCTAATCACTCTCGTTGTCCATATCGAGTTTCTTCCGTCTGAACAGCTTCCAGTTCTTCATTGCTGTGTCTTCGCAGCCCGGCTGGATTGCCCTTCGAAGTGGAGTGCCAGTATGTAATATTTTGTTGTACGGGCAAATGTTAAGTTCCATTGCATTAGCTTGCACATTCTTATTTGCAATTCTTTCAGACACATGGTTAGGATCGTTTTCTTCGCGAATTGTGTTCGAACATCAAAGCACACATCGGAGGTTGCTTCAAGGAACCCTAGTATCACAGGTATTTATGCCGCACGATTTTTTTTCAAGGTGCAATTACGTTTGTTGGCAATTATATCAAACCGTGAAATTGCATTCCTATTTGAGTATTCGCTGTCTTGGTCTGTCTTTTTTAATTTCTGAAGGCAATGATATAGCCACCTTATGAGTCACTACTTTACTACTCTTTCATATTTGCTTTGAGGGAAAATGAAATAAGTTTGTAGATACGTCAGAAAGTGTGTCTACGTTCAGATTTATTCTTCGATATACATGGCTATAACAGTCTGGTGGAACTCGTTTCCAGACTTGTGATGACGCAGCATTATCATTTCAAGTTTTCAGTATCCATACTCCAGAGTTTAAAAAGCTTAATATCGTGAGCCCAAACTGGGCTTACAACATTGTATACTTGTTCATGTTCGCATTAAGCGTTGGGACACAAATTAAATTGAGGAGTGTATGTTTCAATCTGAGAAATTTTTACTGTGAATTGTTCTGATGGCGGAAGGTTTAATTACTTCAATACTGGTAGCAAAGTTAAAAGCATTGAACTTCAGGACACTTCTTACAGACACCCAGGCCTCTCTTCAAATCCCAGTAATCAGACGAGCCCAATTCGATCACATCCCTGACAGAGAATGGGGGGGATTTACAGGAGTCAAAAAATTACTCCGTATCGTTTTTGACAAAGCATTTCTTTCTGTGCATTAAAGAATTTTCTAGAAGTTCTAACCATCTTTGCTCAAGAATGCAATGAGGCAAATGTTGAACACCCAGTTTTGGACATATAGTACAAGCTACAGTCCAAGTTGTTTGTATTGGAAAATAAAAAATACAAATGAGGAAAAAATTGCTTGCTTTAGGGAGTTAATTGCAAGAAATGAGGGTAGCATATGTCTGGAATGGGTAGAATCTATGCCTTAATTACAAATTGTCATCAATTCTCTTTGATTTAGCCTCAAAATGATCATTGCAAATCAAGTTTGTTCTAGCTATGAAAGTATGTAGTTGGTATTACGGTCACTATGGATTGGATTGGGCATGTATTAATCAGGCATAGGTTGGTAGAAGCCCTACAATAGTTGTTTTTTGCAGTTGACGGGCATGTCTAAAAGGCTTTCATGAAAAGCCTATAGAAGCACCTATAAATTTTATAAAAAAAATCTACATGTAGTTTGAATTTTTATTTTATCAATTTTAATGTTTCTAATTGCTTGTCTAGCACTAAAATTTATTTTCACATTTTCTAAATAGCAATATCATATTGCACTAGTCATTTTGCATGTAATGGGATAGTTTGCTTTAATTGATGAGCAAAAATGAACAAGTCACAAACAAAAAGTTGTAGTTCAATATAGAAGCATTAGCTTTCATACAAATTGCATGAATTTATGAGTCATTATAAAAGAGGAAAAAAAAAGGGTATAAACATCATGTGGCACATTTTTCTTCATTTACAAGGACAAGCCCGAGGTATAGTATTACTTAATCCTAAACACTCCAAAGTTAAATAAATAATGAACAAAGTGCTTGAAGACAACGTTTCATCCAAATAACTCCTCATTCACCCAAAATAATTCCAAATGAAAGCATCAATTATTAAAAAGCAATTGTCCTTCATGATCAAGGCAAGGAAATTGAGGAAAATAATAAATTTAATCAAAGATACAAGCAAAAATATCGAAAACTTCCAAAAATATTATAGCATTAAAGGATTAAATAACATTTGTTAAGTTTGACTCCAATTCTTGTCTACGCAAACTCCAAAGTTGGAAGTTCAAACCTATGTTTGAGCGCCACAAATTACAAACCTCCAAAGAGCAATTCGCAATAAGCACACGGACTCACAATCCAATTAAATGAACCAACCATAGTGTAATAAGTATACCAACAACCAAGTAATTTCATTCTTGGACTATGCACCAAGCATAGTTCACTTCACTTGCAAATTCTTGCAACAAAACAATTACTAGAAATATTGTTTTGTGCATGGTGAAGGGTTAGAGCTTGGTGAGTGGGATGTCTACGGTACAGGGCCCTAAACCGTGATGCTGTTGGGAATGCCCATCGCGGTCAAACCAGGCCCGGACGACGGTCGTAGGAGCTGGTACGGTAATTGACCCGCCTCTCCTGATCGGTTCTTCAACTTCGGGTCCTTGTTGCGTGCCTGGATGAGTTCGTCGATCCCGGCCAGTCTGCTCTTGTAGCGCTCGAATGCTGCCTCCACCTACAATCACGCGCTTACCGTCAATGCAGCACTCTCGATTTCATTGAGATTTTAGTAGAGTTTTGGGAGTTTTAATGGAAATTTTCAGAATTTTGGACGAATTTTGAGGAATTTTGCTGTGATTTTGCAGAGAGTGTCTACCTTTTCGTTTTGTGTCCACCCGGGAGCTCGATCGCCAATGTATTCTTCATTGGTGGCGTGGTTGGCGGTGATTTCGAACACGGACATGATCGTGAGCATCGATGATGCGTCTGAAACAGCGGACAAGAAGAACTTCTCSGGGTTTGATTGAAAYTCTTCCCATTCCGGAGTGCCTTCGGTGGGAATGAGACGYCTGGTGCGCGTGGGGTGCTGCGGCATGAACGCTGCGTAATCGAACTGGGAGAAGTTGATGGCCGCGTGCTGGCACGAGCACAGCCACTGCATGATCGTGACGATTTGCGTGAGGTCTTTCTTGGATTTCAGGTTCGGCCATCCAGGTGCGTCTTTCTTGTCGGCGTGCGCGACATTGCGGAACTCGGACCACCAGCTTTGAAGTTCAATGTCGGTCAGGACAGCGTTGTCGTCCTTGTAGTATACATCGATGTAGTCKTTGTTCCATGTTTTCATGGCGCTCCAAAGCTCCAGCCCGTCGGCCGCGTACGGGTAGTCGTTCACGAGCAGCTTCACGCCCTCTTTGRCTTTCTTGTCTGGCACTGCCATGCCCCTGAGAGAAAACACAAGGTTTAGAAAAGTCGGGTCATCTTCTTGAGCAGTCGGAGTCGCTATAACTGGAAGATTCTTATCAAGCTGCAGTATGAAGCTTAGTCCTGGAAAACGGAGTATTTCTGTTCTCACAATTTGTCGACTGCGTTTAATATTTCTTTACACATCTTTTTTTCGATTATTTTTTCAGATACTCTCTGTCCTTAAGCTGTGATATGCAGACAGAGATTGAAAATCGTTCATTTATTTAGAAACCGAAGAACGAGAAATACGCTCTGTCCTCCCGAAACAGCACAAAGAGAAWCGCCGTTTTCTTGTACTACCTGTTAAAGAGATCCTTCGGCAGCGCTTGCGACTCAAAATTCCAAATGTCTCTGTAATAGGAAACAACCAATTCCATAATATATGCCCCAGGGGTGAAAATTCCTTCGAACATTCCCCCTGCATTGATGAGTGTCTTCCGAGCGATGGCATTGATTTCTAACGTTAACCTGAAATGCGGCAGCATCAGCTGATGAATTGGGTGGAGCTTGCTCAGCTGACGGTTGGTGGCAATGATCACAGGCTCCGTCATTGCGTGACTTCGTCCACTGCAGGACAACAGCATCCAGCATCTTAGTATTGTCAARTTGAAAAGGATGCGGTACGTGGGCYTGAGGGATGAAATCCATGGTGTAGAGTTAAGGTGGAGCACTTACAAGTGGCTGGTAACTTGATGCACAGCCATTTCGTTGCTCATGACGTGAGCCTTGGCAAGCTCCCACGCGTAGTCTGTCTTCGAGGTGTCAGCCGGAGGTGTGAACACTCGAGCGTTCTTCGGAGATCCGCCAGAACCGGGTAGAACCAACTCAATCGAGAGCACCTTCAATGTTTCCTCACCGATGTGTTTCAAAGAAGAAAAAATAATTATTAGCTTGTCAGAGAAACAAATGAACATGTGATGTGAGTTTAGAAGCATGTCACTAATACCCAAATGGCAAATGGTGCTTTGATGAACCACTATATTCACTCATTGACAATTTTCAGTTCATAACTACACCATTTAAGGGCTTAATCTAGGGTGTGCTTTAAGGCACTGCGCCATAATGGGGGTACCCACCTTAAGTACTTCTTGAAAAAGTGTACGCTAAGCTACTCTCCTACTCCACAAATTGGTTCCTTGGCTACAACATGGAAAAAAAAATGGAAATGTGAGGATGAGAACCTTGCACATGATAATCTTGATGTGGAGCTGATGAATCAAAGTGGTTGATTTGGTGACTTGTGAGCATCTTAACCCCCCTTAAGGAAGGCTGAAGTGTCCTTTCAATGTACGTAAGAAATCTTGGGTAGGTTCTTATAAAGTCAATTTTGGTAGGATGTTCATGAAAAATTTACCCCATAGTGGAAATTTATTTTCCTTTTCCGATCAGGTGACCAAATCAAAAAAATATGTTGTCCTGATCTTTTGAGGCAGTTCAAGCAGCTTTGGGCAATACTTCACAAACTCCTTGTATAATTTTGAAATTTGACAAGTATGTAATTTACATGATTACATAATATGAAAGTATTAAAAAACAAACCACGTGAAGTGTAAAAAAAATCACTTTAGAAAATGTTAACCCCTAAAGGATCATAAGGCTACAATGTGGCTTTTGCAACAACATTTGTAGAAAATTTGATATCTAACCCTCACTTACGACTCATGAACAACAAAAAGACCCTAGATGATTTTCTATGCTGAATGTGTTGGTGCAATTCAATTGAAAAATGATAAAGTGTGCAATTTCGGGTGAATTTTTTGAGAATTGTAAAAGACACTTTAGACCGTCACTTCACATCCTCATATCTTTTTTACTACACCTCAAAATGATTTGCAAGAAATTTCTCATCAATATCATAATGATGTGTACTTGCAGAAAAAAAATCAGAGTTTTTGGAGCACTTTCAAGAATTATAATTTCAACATTCCCATTTTAGTGTATGTACTATACAAAGTAATGCCTAACTAAACATTTTCATCAATCTTGCCAACGGTGACATTTTTAAAAAATTGTGCACTTTGATTGATTTTTTTCATTATGAGTTTATGATGCTACATAAGTCTTTATACATTTCCACACTAGCGATCATCAAAATCATTCCACGAGAAGGAGGAATTATGCTTGTTGCAAGAGCTAGTCAAGAAAACATGAGCTATGGTCAAACACCCTTGGTCTTTTAGGGGCTAAAGTCAGTTGAATGGTATTGTTGAGCAAAGTCGGTAAAAAAATCCTACTAATTAACTTCAAACATAATAACCTTTCAATCTAAGTTGTCAAATTTTTTAAATTTTTTCCATACATTTCCATAATAGTAGAATTCATATTTGTAGAATTAAATTTTAAAAAATAAA